>MDKI01075103.1:0-70279 GCA_005239505.1 Nicotiana paniculata
GTGTTGTACAAATGGGATTCGGAGAGTTCTTGATGGTTTCTACCACGGTTAGAGATGTATATTTTCTACTGGCGTGAAGGGCATGTGATGTATAGTGATTTTTCTTCTAGATATGATCAAATGGAAAATTCTTGTCTAGTTGAGTACGTACTTGCTTGTGGCTCGGATGGGGTTATGAAGTTCTCATATTTATCATAGGATGGCATGTTGTATGCAGTGTGTTGTGTAGGCTGCACACCTCAGTGTTATATATACATATATGAATCGGGTTGCATGCCGCAACAATATTAGGTCGGGTTGCACGCCGCAACGATATAGCGCTTGGGTTGTAGGAGCCCTTCCAGAGTCTGCACACCCTCAGTGAGCACAGTTAACTATATATTTATTGATCGGGGTGCACGCCGCAGCGGTTAGTATATGGTACTTACAGAGCGAGTGCTGAGTGGGAGTGCTGATTGATGAGTGCTGAGTCGTGAGTGACTGAGAAGCTTGCCCGAGGAGATATATATGAGTGATACTTAGCCCGAGGGGCATGTTTTATGAAATTACTGTTTTCACTCTTCTTTTTTACTGAGCCTCTATTAAAAAATGTCGAACAAATGTTTTAAACAACTTTCATTGAAACAGGAGTTTTTACGAGATGTTCGAAATTTAATTACTGATTTGATCTTGTTATTCCCACTAAGGTTTTTATGTTATGTGATTTATATGATTTTAAATGCTCGTCACTACACTCAGTCTTTAGTTATAATTATTACTTACTGAGTTGACGTACTTACATTACTCTCTACACCTTCTGTGCATATTCAGCTGCCATGGCAGAGTGAAAGCTGATCTTTCCTTTTTTTTAGAATACCGGATATTTGTGAGGTAGCTGCACGGCGTCCGTAGCCTTGCCTTTCTCCTTCCTATTTCTTTAGTATTTCCATTCTCAGACTTATCTTGTATCCAGGAGACAATATTGGATTGTATTTTCTTTTTGTTTCTCATGACTAGTGACTCCGGGATTTTGAGGCTGTACTTAATGTTTAGTATACCCTTGCTTGTTTTGAAATGCTTAGACGGAAATTTTACGAAATATTGGATTAGTAATGAATTAAATGAGAATTTGCTTCATGTTATACGTAGTGAATTGGATATCCTAATATCACCATAGGCACCATCACGATCAGGGTGGTTTTAGGTTCATGACAAGTTGGTATCAAGCCTAGGTTGCATAGGACTCACCCGTCATGAGCATGTTTTTTAGAGTCGTGCGGATCGGTACAGAAACGTCTGTACTTATCTTCGAAAGGCTGCGGAACCCTTAGGAAGAATCTCACATTATTGAATTCTTGTCGTGTGAATCTATTTATTCAGCCAAAAGCGTAACTCATTGAATTCCTCTTATATATTTGGATGCGCACGTGAGCGCTCCGTATCAACTTTGCATCGACATCTCGTAATTTCCATGGATGAGGTGCGAGATTGATTTTAACATGTTGATAATGGGCTAGTGTGGAGGACTGCAGGCCAGGTTTTGTTTGTGGCTTGAGTGCTGAGATTTCAATTGTGTGAGCACGTGCATTTGGGACTTGTATGTCCATTTATGTCCTTATTTGTGGGATTTTGTGACTGGATGAATATGTGGTGAGTATGATTTGATGGTGAGATGTGTTCAGGTTGTTTGACTGTGACAAAAAAAATTGGATGAAGATGTAGCAACAACTATTGAATGTTTGACTTATGTCTTGAGTTGGCATATGGTCTCGAGTTGCGAGCGCATTGGAGGACCTCTCATGTAGTTTAGTTGTGGAGTGAAGCAGATCTTCCTGTGGTGTTATGAGTTCCAGGTGATGTCTTTTGGGCTGACCAATGCCCCAGTAGCATTCATATATTTAATTAA
The DNA here is from genome assembly GCA_005239505.1 of Nicotiana paniculata. Classification (NCBI taxonomy): domain Eukaryota; kingdom Viridiplantae; phylum Streptophyta; class Magnoliopsida; order Solanales; family Solanaceae; genus Nicotiana; species Nicotiana paniculata. The sequence continues at coordinate 1,886 of MDKI01075103.1, forward strand.
CAGTGTATTCAAGTCGTATTTGTACTCCTTCATTATTGTATTCATTTATGGCATCCTTGCATACCCACGTAGCTAGGAGGTGCATACTCAGAATTTGAGGATGGTGTTACAGAGATTTAGGGAGGAGAAGCTTTATGAAAATTTCTCCAAGTGTGAATTTTGTCTCAATTCAGTAGCATTCTTAGGGAACGTGGTGTCCAGTGAGGGTATCTAGGTGGTCAGACGAGCGTGGAGAGAGCTTCCAGAAGCTGAATATTTCTTTGACCTCAGCTCTAGTGTTAGTTCTGCCATCATCTTCAGGTTCTTATACCGCGTATTGTGGTGCCTCGAGGGTAGGTGTTGGTTAGGTTTTAATGCAGGATGGTAAAGCGATTGTGTAATAGCTATGTTTTTTGGAAGGGTATATATAGATATCAGTTTGAGGCTAAGCAAGCGGGGTTATCTCCCGCGGGGTGTCCTAAGGTTGTGTGATTCTTATGTGGTTTTATAGCAAGTCCTCTTTTACCAGTAAATAATATATGTTGCAATTTGCATTTAGATCACTTGTGGAAGTTGGCACGGATATTACAATCGTGAATCTGAGCTTTGCAGATGATTTGATATATTAGGTGGCTTGTGTTATATGAGCTTCTGAAGGATTTAGATGAATCTTACTGTGGTATTGGGGCGGTGATAGCGTATGGGCATTATGCGTTATTGTTTGTCTTGATCTATGGCTTTTAGCCAAGTGGAGGAGTTTGCTAATGATAAGTTGATTGCGCGACTAAGTGTCGTATCAGTTTCAGTTTGAGGTATACTGGTGAATAAATTGTGTCTTACAGGGTTGAGATCGGGGATGACTCGAGTAATGAAATTTTTTGGATACATGTTGTAATGTACTCTATGAGTAAATGGGTTTTATTGAATGATTGATTTGTTGTAAAGGGTGTAGTGTGTGCGGAGTAGGAATTTTCTTGGTTACTTCGGTGTGTGGATTACTTCCTAGTATGTTGGTGTGCAAATGGGGTCAGGTTGTTGGGTCTGTTTGATCAGTTTAACTGAGATTTATGTTGGAGGGTATCAAGACTTGTGGCATTTTTACATTATCATGGATTCTACATATCAGTATCATGAAGGTCAAGTTATTGGTTTTAGATTTGCAGGATGTCTCTTCAGGGTAAGTATTTTGAATGTTGTGCTTTTGGGGATATTTGATAGAGTATTCAGCGGCTTATGAGCCTTAGGCGGTATGGTTTTATGCTTGAGTCTCGTGTAGTGAGTCTGGGTTGAGAATTGCGGTATTATGGCAAGGAGAAGTATGAATTCGAAGGTAATTCAGAAGGAACATAGATAAATAGGACAACTTGGTAGTAGTTCAGATCGGCATGGTAAGGGATATGATTAGTTCTTTGGGTGTTTGTGAGGTCACGAGTTTCTACAGGTGTTTCGTGGCAATGCCCTTGGGTTTTTAGTTTCCTGCGTAGCTTGGTTATGTTAGAAGGATTCAGTACTGATAGGCTGGTGTTGTACAAATGGGATTCGGAGAGTTCTTGATGGTTTCTACCACGGTTATAGATGTATATTTTCTGCTGGCGTGAAGGGCATGTGATGTATAGTGATTTTTCTTCTAGATATGATCAAATGGAAAATTCTTGTCTAGTTGAGTACGTACTTGCTTGTGGCTCGGATGGGGTTATGAATTTCTCATATTTATCATAGGATGGCATGCTGTATGCAGTGTGTTGTGTAGGGTTGCGATTTGCATGTGTGAGGTAACAGTTCCATTCTGAAAGGAAGGTCATAAATTCTTAGGCAGCATGGGCAGTTTCAGATGACTAGGTAAATTATATCACTAATTCGGGTGGTTTGATTAGGTTATACATTTCAGAAAGGGAAATGTGTTTGAGTTAATGGTGCTTCCTTGGTATTACAGCTCTCTGTTGCTGGATCGATTGTGGATATTCATGTTTGTTTGGTGGCACAGAAGAATTATAGAGGTATCCCTCGTGGAAGGATTGAATATTAGAGGTGTGTTATATATTCGAGCGGTGGAGTTGGGATCAGATATGGTGATTCGTGCGCTTCTTGGGCTTCGAGGCTGAGAGTTCTCATAAACATGTTATTTTGTTGTTGTGGACTGTGAAGATGCGGACAGAGATAGTCAGATGTTAGTATGTTCCATGATTCAGTCACTGTGAACTTTTGGAAGAGTTATCTATCTGTTGCGGGTGACCAGAGTTTATTTAAGGTTCATTGGTAGGCCCAGTATGGGTGTGTGTTCTGCACCGGGTCGAAATTGTTGACTTTGAATAGGTATTGTTGAGGGATGTACCATTCGACTGTCATTGAGCTTATTCGTGTTCTGGAGTGATCTATGAGTTACCCTTCGATGGTGCGAGGAGTTGTGATTATCAGTTATATGCATATATGGTGCAGATCTATTTAGGCTTTATAGCAAAATTTGAGTGAGACGGGTATTCGTGGGCTGCATGATTTATTGCGCATAGGATATGTTCTTTCGGGCCGACATGGCATTGAGTCATTTACTTCTCCTTGATTATGGTGATTTACTTTTGGTACTATACATCAAATTGCGTGTGGTTGATGATTTTGAGAATGGTGATTTGAGTTGTATCATGTGGACCAGTATTTGGATAGGGTCGCGCATTGCAGCGAAGTTATGTAGAGGTATAATCCTTCGGGTTAGATTCGTGTGCTATGGTTATATGATTTGTGATGGGTTCTCAGCATCTTGTTGTGGTGGTACTGGTGAGCTTGTGGTACAACTCTCTTATTTGAGTTATTTTTTTCGTGATTTGAGTACATTTGGATTGTTTCTTATTGGTGCGCGGGTCGAATGGGTTGTGGCTTTAGATTGTATCGATGTGTCATGTCACTAGAGTAGTCGTGTGGGATGAGATGAGGTCATTGGGGTCTACAATGAATGTTATCGGATTCGATTTCAGCATGTTGGAAGGATAATATCGGGATTCGGCTTAAATTTTTTTTTTATATGGTCCTTGCCGAAGGAGATGGAGCTCCATGCCTGGTTGATCTGAGGAATAGTTATGACTTTCCGCAATTTTTCATTCATCATTGTCAGTTTACGAAAGTGTTGGAATGAGGCTTTTGTTTGATAAGCGTTTTATTACCGGAATTGGGTTGTTTGAGCAGTTGTTGTAATTAGAAGTTATCTCTATGGGTGTTTAATTTGTGCAGTATATCATGTGATTTTCATCTTGAATTGCGGTTATGGCTTGATACGGCGTGTTCGTACTTATTCACTGTGTAGATGTGAGATTTTGATCTTATGGACAATTTCGGAAGTGGAAAATTTTGGTTCTAAGGCTTATGGACTATGTTTAATTATGAAATTTCAATTATGTTGTGTTATCAGACCTATATGGGATAAGATGATGTGGGATCACCCCGGGTATATGCGTGGTAAGGTTATTCGGCAATTTTGATAGTTTTTGGAACAAGTCTGAGAACGTTCGAGGATGAACGTATGTTTAAGTGGGGGAGAAGGTAACGACCCGATCGGTCGTTCCGAGAATTTTAGCCATATTTCCCCCATTTCTGCTTCATTGTGTGTGGTTCGACTTTTTTATGTTTTGTTGGGTTGGTCGGCTCAGGTTCAAAGTTATTTTTGGATAAAAATGAGACACTTAGTCTCTTCAGTTGGATATTTAGTTGGAGAAGTCAATTGGAAGTTGACTTACAAGTAAATTATCTCGGTATTTTGTTTTTATGGTTCAGATTGCTTCGTTAGATGATTTTGGACTTAGGAGTGGGTTCAGAATGTTATTCGAAGGTCCGTAGTAGAATTAGGCTTGAATTGGCAAAATTAGATTTTTTGGCGATTTGCGATCGGCAGTGGAAATTAGATATCGGGGTTTGAATGGAATTCCGGAAGTTGGAATAGGTTCGTAGTGTCATTTGTGATTTGTGTGCAAAATTTCAGGTCATTCGGACTTTGTTTTGTTGGGTTCAGAATCGTTGGCGAATTTCGGAAGTTTAGAAATGTTTAGGCTAGAATCCCTGGTTAATTTGGTGTTTCGATGTCATTTTGAGTGTTCCGAGGGTTTGACTAAGTACGGGTGATGGTTCATGAGGTGTTGGTATATTTGGTTGAGGCCTTGAGGGGCTCGAGATTATTTCGGATGGCCATCGGGGAGTTAGAACTTGGGAAGTGTAGTTGGTGTTGTTGTTCTGGTGTGGCCGCACCTACGGCTTGGGAACCGCAGGTGCGAGCTTCGCATGTGTGTTACTGGGGTGCATTGTGTTCCGCAAGTGCGGTTTGATCCCCGCATCTTCAATGACCGCAGGTGCGCTTATGCTACCGTAGGTGCGAAGGGTAGCAATTTAATGAAGAACCGCAGTTGCAGGTATTTTCTACATATGCGGAGGTCGCATGAGCGAAGTATTCACCGCATATGCGGTTTAGCTGGGCAGAAAGGTATATAATGACTCCTTCGCGAAGTTAGGTTATCTTTCCACCATTTTTGTTCGGACTTGGAGCTTTTTGAAGGATTTTGAAGAGGGATTGAAGGGGAATCACATTGAGGTAATGTTTGTGGACCTAAAACTTGATTCTATGGTAATTTTTAAGTGTTTGTATGAAATTGTGGGATTTAATGGTCAAAAATTGGGGAAATTAGGGCTTGAAACTTGAGACTAAGAATTTGGGTGATTGAGGGGTCAAACGAAGTCAGATTTTGATGAATTTGGTATGCGTGGATTCGTGGGAGGATTAGGATTATGGTAATATTATTTTTATAGGATTCGGAGACGTGGGCTCGGGGGTCGGGTTTGGCAAATTTCGGAATTTTTTATGTAATTTGATTATTTTCGCGTGGGTTTTGTTCCTATAGCATGTATTGATGTTATGAAGCTGATTTTGAATAGATTCGGGGCGATTCGAGCCAGAGTCGAGCGATACAGGCTTCGCGGAGTAGATTTTCATCCGGTTTGAGGTAAGTAATTATTGTAAATCTAGACCTGAGGGTATGAAACCCCAGAATTTCTTACTATTTTGATAAATGAGGTAACGTACATGCCAGGTGACGGGCGTGTGGGTGTGCACCGGTAGAGATTATGACTTGGTCTGTCCCGTGGCAACTGTAGAGTTACGTATTTGATAATTGTTATATGATTTCCATGTGTTTGAAAAATTATTCTGTTAACTTGGCTGAATGCCATGTTTAGGGCCTTGTACCGTACTTTTTGGACCCTCAGGGGTATTTTTCTGTTGTCCTCACACTGTTTTTGATAGAAACTATATTCTCAGTCATGATTTATACATGTTTACTGTTAAATCCTGTTCATCACTCTATTTTTAAATATGTGAAAGATATTTTAGGCAATGTCCCCTGAATTTTGTACTAAAGTGCCCGAGTGGCTTGTGAGGTTGATGACTGAACGAGGCCGAGAGCCGGATCGTGAGGATATTTATGGATCGGGCTTCACACCGCGGCATTATATATATATATATATATATGGTTCGGGGTGCACGCCGCAACGTTATATATACATATATGGTTCGGGCTGCACGCTGCAATGTTACATATACATATATGGATCGGGCTGCACGCCGCAGCTGTCACGACCACATTTCCGCTCCGTTGGGTATCGTGATGGCACCTAGTCTTAAGGACTAGGTAGGACTATCACTAATAAACATCAATCGTAATACAAGAATTATTTAAGTGCTTTTATTTTAAAATAAGCCTCTACACATTACACATCTTCCAAAAACCTGGTAAGTTCAAGTCATAAGCTTTACAGAATTTACACTATGGTTCCTAAATACCACTGTTCTAGAATAAGTACAACAATGTATAAGCAAAATAAGACGGTGACTTTGAAGCCCGCGAATGCTGAGGCGGGTTTACCTTGAGTCTCCACAACAGAAACCGCGATGCTAACTATCGATCGGCCGACTATGCAAAACCTAGAATCTGCACAAAAATAGGCAGAAGTGTAGTATGAGCACACCACAGTGGTGCTCAATAAATATCAAGACTAACCTCGGTGAAGTAGTGACGAGGACTAGTCAAGACACCCACTGGTTTAATAAACTGATCAAGTATAATTATAGAAATAACGGAAAAATGATATACATATAAAGGCTATGCACTATGGTTAACAATACAGTAAATTTGATAAGGGAGGGAAAATAACAAGTATTAGCGGAGAAAACGTGAAATAACACAAAAGGGGTGAATAGAACACAAACTAAATCTGGAATGTAAATATACAGCAAGGACAATTAATGACTCAACAACTTCAGGTACTTCTACATCACGTTCATAGTCATCTCCACGAGGTTTTGAACCTCAGACAATTCACCATTTACGGGTCACGATATCCGAACTTAACAGTTGGCATCTTATGCCCTCATTCAAGTAATAAATGCACGGACGACTTACGTGCCAATTGGGGTCATTTCCACATACACGGTAAGTACAACAAGAGAATCTATACTCGGCAACAACAAGGAACCCTCAATCTCATATCCCTCCAATTGGGGTCTTAATTGCGTGTATGATGTGCAAGTGTCCTAACATTATTCAACAACCAATAAGCATAAGGAAAGAAAAAGGGAGATACGTACATTGTTTTCTCACAATTTCCACAGGAACAACTCACAAAGTAAGTGTACCATTACACAACATCAACAACAGATAATGCCCCCAGGCCAACACAAGTATCACAAACAACCCCTGACCTACCCCACCTTGTCTCGCCATGTGTGCAATAGTAAATTATATGCCCGCCTTGTTTCTCCACACATGCATAAACATGTTCCCACCTTGTCTCCCCATATGCGCAACCCTCAATATCATATCTCGCCTAATCACGCTGCATGTGCAATATCAATAGTAAACACGACACATCAGAAACCTCGTGTAAATCCCCATATCAATAACTGCACGGCAGAAACCTCGTGCATCACCACAACAAGTACAACAACAACAATGGAAACATTTCAAGATACAATAACTACATCAACTCCAGAACCTTCGATCACATATAGGAAAAACTAGTTCGTGAGAAATAAACATAACAAGGAAAACTATGCATATTAAGAACTGCTCAACAAGGAAGAACAATAGCATATAATAGTCGCACCTAAATTCATGGTTTAACAACAAGAAATCAACACGAATCCGATAACTCTATGTACAAGCAAGTCAACTAAGGTATAGCCTATCCCAAATTCCTTTAAGGTCGGCAACTTCAGGGGTATTCAACAAATTTCATTTGAGGACAAGCAACGTGAAAATAATCATAACCTCAGTTAAGACCAAACCATTATAGAATGAGATGCAAATAATTAAAATTAAAGATAAGCAGTTAAGAAGACATAGCATGACAGTAAAAGGAAATAAAATCTTCAGATAAGTCAATTAGGAGTCAAATAGGCAATATTAGTAAATCCAAAAGTAAGAAATTCTACATTTAATCAAATAAAGATGAAACTAGAAAGTAGGGAATTCAATCATGCCAAGGACAATTCGTAATCGGCGATTATAAGGACCTAAGATTCCTAAAGGATCAACTTTCCACAAATAAGTCTGAGCTCGCACTCGTCACCTCGCGTACACAGACTACAATCGACATAGAAGACTCAAACCCTAAGGCGTAATTCCCTCACGCAAGGTTAGGCAAGATACATACCTCAAGGAAGAAGCCACACTTCACAATCGCGAAGCAGAAGGTGCGATCGCGTTTAAGGGATAATTAGATGTCCAGAGAAAGAACTATGTGAACGGGAAAAAGAAGATGCGTTCGCGAAGAAGGAGTAAATAGACTTTCGCGATCGCGGACATGAGAACGTGATGAACAATTAATTCATCCTCCAAATTTACTCTTCGCGAACGCGTAAGGGAAGACGCGAATCGGAGAAGAAAGACCAGATGGCAGGTAACAGCAGTTCAAAACATGAGAAAATGGCTCGTAGACCACCCAGATCACACACGGGTCACCAAGACAACGTTTAAACACACGGACAAGTCATATAACCAAATCGAGGTCTCAAATCACATTAAACAATATTGAAACGACAAATCACACCATAAATACAACTTATGAGCTTCCAAATCTTCAAACTTCTAAACTCGTGCTGAAACCTATCAATTCAACCCGGAATGACGCCAATTTTTGAAGACAAGTCCGAATTGACATCCCGGAGCTACTCCAACTTTCAAAATTGCATTACGACTCTGATATCCAAAAATGTCAACTATGATCAAACTTCTCCATTTTCCCAAACTTCAATTTTTCCAACTTTCGCCAAATTGCCTCAAATTACTCAATGGACCCCCAAATCAAATTCCAGACGCGCGCGCCTAAGATAAAGATCACCATAAAAAGCTGTTGACATTATCCAAAACTTATTTCGGAGTCGCCTTACATAAAAAGTCAAATTCCGGTAAAATTCCACCGCTTAAGGTTCGAAAACTAAAATCCTTCTTCCAAATCGACTCCAAATTATCCGGTAACTTAATCTAACCATGCACACAAGTTGATATACATAATGTCAAGCTGTTCAAGACCTTACGCCACCAAACGGAGCTTAAATTTTCAAAACGACTGGTCGGATTATTGAATTCTCTCCCTCTTAAAAAAAATGTTCGTCCTCGAACATGCCACGAATCGCCTCAAAGCCTTCAAGTTACTGAATGCACACTTCCAACATACACCCGCAGGTAATCCCACGTCATCCCAACCTACATAAGCCTGACAACACCATCTTAAATGCAGTTTACCCCTTCAACCACACCGATAAGCCGTATAGCCAAAACTCTCACCTTACATTCATTTCCAAAAGAGTTCATCCTAAATTAATATCTGGCATCAATCCCAACCAACTATAACAATTCACATCTACACCCACAAGGTACAACCACACAATCGAATGCACCGCAAATAGGCCCAAAGAAAAAAATTATGATCACAATTAGCTGCCCATAAGCAAAGACCCGCACTGGAAATTAGCCTCACACCCGATAGAATCTGTTTCAACCTCCATAACACTGATAATGATCCAAGAAACACAAAGAGCTCATAATTAGACACCCGAATCACCAAGCCACAAGTAACACCACCGGGCACACACCCTGCAAGCTAAAACTCAAGAAGCATAGAACGAAATTTACCGAATATGAAAAGAGAACACATCAGGAACCTACCAAACAAGCCCGACAGGCACAACTCTCTATCCACACTAACCTATAAAAATAATATAACATGGAAATAATTAAAGCATATGAAAAATCACAAGGATCCCATCCTGATATAATTTCCACCATAGTACTCAAACCGGTCAAAACATAGCGAATCACACAATATCACGAGGGTCTCGCGCTCAAGTCTAAATCACATGCCAAATATATGTCGTACCAACTGAAAACTCCCACTAACTCCGCTCTTCCAATAAAATCATAATGCTCACTTCTAGTCTCACCATTCTCAACGATGAATGAAAACAACGACAGACACTAACTACCACTTATAGAATCTCAAAACAGGAGCAAGCACGAAAATAAAGTGCAAAGCATGAAACTCACTCATAAACGAAACACCAATGAGGAAACTCGTCCCGGCCAGTAGAGATATAATGAAATACAAATTGTGCCCTTATGTAAGAAATTAAAACAGACTTGTATGATAACATCTGGCAATACGGCCTCCAGCCCATTATATGAAACACATCATTGGGCCGGGCCTCCCCCTCTTGGGTGCCCACTACTTACCTGAATACCCTGCTATGAAGCACCTACATGAATCCTAGGACAATCTCTTTCGCTGTGACTAGTATCTCCACACTCAAAACAACCTCTCTGCTGATGTGGCTGTGAAAACTATGCAATACGAGCACTCTGAGATCCATGAGTATCCGAAACTCCATACGAAGCCGGTAATGCATACTCAACTGGCCGAACCACAAAACCTCTACCGTGTCGTACCTTTCCTCCATAGTAAGGACCAGTAGATCTCTCTGGCCTCTGAAGCCTCCACACCTCCCTGCCCTCTCTCTCCTGACCTCGTCTTTCCTCCCTCTCACAGCCCCTCCTGACATCTCTCTCATAGTCCCGCCTGTTGTATCCCTCACGATCCAACATGCCCTCAACTCTGCGAGCAATCCCTACTGCCTGCTGAAATGGAACATCCGACTCTAACTCCCAAGCCATGCTGAACCAAATATCACACATGCGGCCCTTAATGAATCTATGAACACGCTAACTATAGCAACCAAAGCAGGGGCGTGTCTGGCCAAATCACTGAACCTGGTAGCATACTCCGATACTAACATAGTGCCCTAGCACAGCTGCTCAAATTTCGCGCGCAATGCATCTTGGAGGGACTGAGGTATAAACTCGCTCAAGAACATCTTTGAGAAATGATCCTATGTAAGTCAAGCTGACTCGGCCAGGCTACCCAATTTGTATGCCGCCACCGTTGATAAGCTGCTCCCCTGAGCTGCAATGTAAGAAAAGCTACCCCAATCGACCCCACAATACCCATGGTACAAAGAATCTGGTGACACTCCTCAAGGAATCCCTGGGCCGCATTTGTCTCCAATCCACTTAAGGTAGGAGGGTGGTACTTCTTGTACCTCTCAAGTCTAAGTTGTTCTTCCTCAGATGTTGTTGTCCTAACCGCGAACTGAACTGGGACCATAGGATGTGCTGCCATGACACCTAGAACCAGACTGACATTATCTCGCTGAAGTACAGTGTGGGAGGCGGGAGTCGTAACTCCACCCCTGATCTGTGAAGTATCTTCTGCACCCGGAACCAATCCCGCCTGAGTCAATGTACCAATCATACTCAAGAATTGTGCCCAGGTCTCCTGAAGTCCAGGTGTAATAACAGGCGCCTCCGGTACCTGCCCCCCAAGTGGAACTACTGGGGGATCCTCAACGGCGACGCTAGTAGGTGACCTAACTACGGAACGTGCTCCTCGTCTACCTCTGCCTCTACCCCGAGCAACATTTTTCTCGGGGGTAACATCATCAGGAACCACAAATCGTGTCTTCACCATCTGTGATAGAAGAGAATGATAAATTTCAAACTTCACGGTCAATGAACTCGCACGATAGGAATGAACGAAATGTAATTGTCCTAATAGTTCGGTAGCCTCTCGAAGATAAGTACAGACGTCTCCGTACCAATCCGCAAGACTCTACTAAACTCGCTTATGATTGGTAGCACCTATGAACCTAAGGCTATGATACCACCTGTCATGACCCAATTTCCCTTCCGTTGGGTATCGTGACGACACCTAGTCTTAGGGGCTAGCTAAGCCTATCATTGAGAAACATCAATCGTAATACAAGAATCATTTAAGTGCTTTTTAAAAAAAATAAGTCTCTACACATTACACATCTTCCCAAAACACGGTAAGTACAAGTTATAAGCTTTATAGAATTTACACTATGATTCCTAAATACCACTGTTCTGGAATAAGTACAACAGCGTATGAGAAAATTAAGACGGTGACTCCGAAACCCACGAACGCTGGGGCGGTTTTGCCTTGAGTCTCAACAACAACAACTGCGTTGCTAACTATCAATCGGCCGGCTATGCAAAACCTGGAATCTACACAAAAATGTGCACAAGAGTAGTAGGAGCACACCACATTGGTTCTTAGTAAGTATCAAGACTAACCTCAGTCAAGTAATAAGGAGGACTAGTTAAGAGACCCACTGGTCTAATAAACTGAACAAGTATTATTATAGAAATAACGAAAAAAAGATATACATATAAAGGCTATGCCCTATGGTTAACAATACAGTAAATTCAATAAGGGAGGGAAAATAAAAAGTATCAGCGGAGAAAACGTGAAATAACGCAAAAGAGGTGAATAGAACACAAACTAAATCTGGAATATAAATATACAGCAAGGACAATTAATGACTCAACAACTTCCGGTACTTCTACATCAAGTTCTTAGTCATCCCCACGAGGTTTTGAACCTCAGACAATTCACCATTTATGGGTCCTAATATCCAAACCTTAACACTTGGCATCTTACGTGACAATTGGGGTCATTTCCACATATACGGTAAGTACAACAAGAGTATTTATACTCGACAACAACAAGGAACCCTTAATCCGATAATAGTGCTTAATTGCGTGTATGCTTGTGTAAGTGTCCTAAGATGTTCAACAACAAATAATCATAAGGAATGAAAAAGGGCGATACGTACATTGTTTTCTCATAATTTCCACACGAAAAACTCACACGATAAGTACCACAAACAACCCTTGACATAGCCCACATTGTCTCGCCACGTGTGCAATAGTAAAGTATATGCCCGCCTTATTTCACCACAAGTGCATAAACATGTTACCACCTTGTCTCGCCACATGCGCAACCCTCAATCTCATATCCCGCCTTATCACGCCGCATGTGCAATATCAATAGTAAGCACGACAGTAACCTAGTGCAAATCCCCATATCAACAACCGCACGGTAGAAACCTCGCGCATCACCACAACAAGTACAACAACAAGAATGGCAACAATTCAAGGTACGATAAATACATCAACTCAAGAACCTTCGATCACAGATAGGAAAAACTAGTTCACGAGAAATAAACATAATAATGAAAACTAGGCATATTATGAACCGCTCAACAAGGAAGAACAATAGAATGTAACAGTCGCACCTAAAAGTATGGTTGAACAACAAGAAATCAACACGAATCCGATAAATCTATCTACAAGCAAGTCAACTAAGGTGTAGTCTGTCCAAACTTCCTTTAAGGTCGGCAGCTTTTGGGGTATTGAACCAATTTCATTTAAGGACAAGCAACGTGAAAATAATCATAACCACAGTTAAGACCAAACCATTATAGAATGAGATGAAAATAATTACAATTAGATATAAGCAGTTAAGAAGACATAGCATGACAGTAAAAAGAAAATAAAACCTTCAGATAAATCAATTAGGAGTCAAATAGGCAATCAGAGTAAATCCAAAAGTAAGAAATTCTACATTTAAGTAAATAAAGATGACTAGAAATTAGGAAATTACATCATGCCAAAGACAATTCATACTCGGCGAATATAAGGACCTAAGATTCTTAAAGGGTCAACTTTCCACAAATAAATCCGAGCACGCACTCGTCACCTTGCGTACACGGGCTACAATCGACATAGAAGACTCAAATCCTAAGGGGTCATTCCCCCAGACAATGTTAGGCAAGATACTTACCTCAAGGACGACAACCCAGTACTCTAAAATGGACTTCTTGGGTGAAAAGGCCTCCGGACGGCTCAAATCCAACTAGAACAACTTCAAAACACACATAAAGCTTATAAGGAACTATTTCGGATAATAACGTTTCGATCTTTACAACAATCTCAAAATCGACACAAAAGTTGACCCCCGGGCCCGCACCTCGGAACCTGTCAAATTTTATAAAATCCGAACACCCATTCCAAAATAAGTTCAACCATACAAGAATTACCAAATTCCAACACCATTCTATCCTTTAAATATTGAAATTTCGTTTTGAAAATTTTCTTCAAAAAACAACATTTTCCCCAACCAAAAACACAATTTAAATGATAAAAACAAAGACTAAATCATGTAATATATTTAATTCTAGGTCAAGAACACTTACCCAATCGAATTTCTTGGAAAAACCCGCAAAGAATCGCTCAAAACCGAGCTCTACATGTCAAGAACTGATAAAAATTGGTATAGCCCTCGATTTGGAAATATATTCTGCCAGACCAAGTAATTTTTCATCGCGATCATGGAAGGTCTTATGCGATCGCGTAGTGAAGGAATTATCTGCTTCCCGAAGGTACACTTCGCGATCGCCAAGCAGAAGATGTGATCGCGTTTAAGGAATTATTTGATGCCCAAATGAAAGAACTATGTGAACACAGACAGAGAAGATGTGATCGCAAAGAAGGAGTAAACAGACTTTCGCAATCGCGGACGAGGTCATGCGAACGCGATGAAAAATTAATTCCTCCTCTAAATTTACTCTTCGCGAATGCGGAGGAGTAGACGCGAACACGAAGACGAAAAACCAGATGGCAGGTAACAGTAGTCCAAAATAGGAGAAAAATGGCCCGTAGCGCACTCGGAACACACCTGGGGTACCTGGGAACCCATCTAAACACGCCAACAAGTCAAATAACCTAACACGGACTCTCTCGAGGTCTCAGGTCACATTAAACAACACTGAAACGACTAATCACACCATAGATCGAACTTTTGAGCTTCCAAATTTTCAAACTTCTACACTCGTGCTGAAACCTACCAATTCAACCCGGAATGATGCCAAATTTTGCAGACAAGTCCCAATTGACATCCCGGAGATACTCCAACTCTCGAAATCGCATTACGACACTGATATCCCAAGAGGTCAACTGTGGTCAATGTTCTCCATTTCCCCAAACTTCAATTTTTCCAACTTTCGCCGAATTTGCTCAAATTACTCTATGGACCCCCAAATCCAATTCCGGACGCGCGCCTAAGCTGTAGATCATCATACGAAGCTTTTTTCATTATCCAAAACTTATTCCGAAGCCGCTTAAATAAAAAGTCAAATTCCGGTCAAATTCCACCGCTTAAGCTTCCAAAACTAAAATCCTTCTTCCAATTCGACTCCGAATCGTCCGGTAACTGAATCCAACCATGCACGCAGGCTGATATACATAATGTGAAGATGTTCAAGACCTTACGCCACCGAACGAAGCTTAAATTCTCAAAACGACCGGTCGGGTCATTACATTTTCCCCCTCTTAAAACAAACGTTCGTCCTCGAACGTGCATTCAACCTTCAAGTTACTGAATGCGCAATTCCAACATACACCCACGGGTGATCCCACGTCACCCCAACCTACATAATCCTAACGACAACATCTTAATTGCATTTATCCCTTCAACAAAACCGATAAGCCGTATAGCCAAAACTCTCACCTTACATTCATCTCCAGAAGAGTTTATTCTAAATTAATATCTGGCATCAATCCACACCAACTACAACAATTCACATCTACACCCACAAGGTACAACCACACAATCAAATGCACCGCAAATAGGCTCAAAGAAAAAAATTACGATCACAATTAGCTGCCCATAAACAAAGACCCGCACTGGCAATTAACCTCAAACCCGATAGAATCCGTTTCAACCTCCATAACACTGATAATGATCCAAGAAGCACAAAGAGCTCATCATTAGACACCCGAATCACCAAGCCAGAAGTAACACCACCGGGCACACACCCTGCAAGCTAAAACTCAAGAAGCATATAACGAAATTTAACGAATATGAAAAGAGAACACATCAGGAACCTACCAAACAAGCTCGACAGGCACAACTCTCTATCCACACTAACCTACAAAAACAATATAACATGGAAATAATTAAAGCATATGAAAAATCATAAGGATCCCATCATGATATAACTTCCACCACGGTACTCAACCCGGTCCAAACATAGCGAATCATACAATATCACGAGGGTCTCGCGCTCAACTCTAAATCACATGCCAAATATATGTCGTACCAATTGAAAACTCCCACTAACTCCGCTTTTCCAATAAATCATAATGCTCACTTCTAGTCTCACCATTCTGAATGATTAATAAAACAACGATAGACACTAGCAACCACTTATAGAATCTCAAAATAAGAGCAAGCAAAAAAATAAAGTGCAAAACATGAAACTCACTCATAAACAAAACAACAATGAGGAAACGCGTCCCATCCAGCAGAGATGTAATGAAATACAAATGGTGCTCCTATGTAACATATCAAAACACACCAATATGATAGTATCTGGCACAATGGCCTCCAGCCTACTATACGAAACACATCAACGGGTCGGGCCTCCTCCTCCTGAGCGCCCTCTACTCACCTGAATACCCTGCTATGAAGCACCTGGCTAAATCCGAAGACTATCTCTGACCCTGTGACTGGTATCTCCACACTCAAAACAACCTCTCTGCTGGCGTGGATTTGGAAACATTGCAATCAAGCATTCTGAGACCCATGAGTACCTGAAACTTCATGCGAAGCCGGTAATGCAAACTGAACTGGCTGACCCACAAAACCTCTAAAATGTCGTACCCTGCCTCCATAGTAAGGACATGTAGTGCTCTCCAGACTACGAGGCATCCTCACCTATCTGCCCTCTCTCTCCTAAACTCGTCTTTCCTCCCTCTTACAACCCCGCCTGACATCTCTCTCATAGTCCCGCATGTCGTCTCCCTCACGATCCAACATGCCCTCAACTCTATGATAAATCCCTACCGCCTGTTGAAATGGAACATCCAACTCTAAATCCTGAGCCATTCTGAACCGAATATCACGCTTGAGGCCTTCAATGAATCTACGCACACGCTCTCTAACTGTAGCAACAAAAGCAGGGTCGTGTCTGGCCAAATCACTAAATCTGACGGCATACTCCGATACTAACATAGTGTCGTGGCTCAGCTGCTCAAACTCTGTGCGCCATGCATCTCGGAGGGACTGAGGAACAAAATCCCTCAAGAACATCTCTGAAAACTGATCCCATGTAAGTGAACCTGACTCGGTCAGGCTACCCAACTCGTATGCCCGCCACCACTGATAAGCCACTCCACTGAGCTGGACTGTAACAAAAACTACCCCGCTCGACTCCACAATACCCATAGTATGAAGAATGCAGTGAAACTCCTTGAAGAAGCCCTGGGCATCATCTGTCGTCAATCCACTGAAGGTAGAAGGGTGGTACTTGTTGTACCTCTCAAGTCTAAGCTTTTCTTCCTCATATCTTGTTGTCCTAACCGCGGGCTGAACTGGGACAACATGATGTGCTGCTATGACACCTAGAACCCGAACGGCATGATCTCGCTTCTCTGAAGTGTGGGTGGCAGGAGTCTGAACTCCACCCCTATCTGTGAAGTAACTGGTGCACCCGAAATCAATCCCATCCGAGTCAATGTACCAATCATACTCAAGAATTACGCCCAGTTCTCCTGATGTCCGGGTGTAATAACAGGCGCCTCTGGTACCTACCCCTCAACTGGAACTACCGGCGGCTTCTCAACGATTGCGCCTGTAGGTGACATAACTGCGGCACGTGCTCCTCGTCGACCTTTGCCTTTGCCCCTAGCAACCTCTGTCTCAGGGGTAACATCATCAGGAACCGCGGCTCGTGTCTTTACCATCCGTGATAGAATAGAATGATAAATTTCAAACTTCACGGTCAATGAACTCGCACGATAGGAATGAAGGAAATGGAATTGTCCTAATAGTTCGGTAGTCTCTCGAAGATAAGTATAGATGTATCTCTACCGATCGACAAGACTCTACTAAACTTGCTTATGACTCGTAGCACCTATTAACATAGGGCTCTGATACAACCTTGTCATGACCCAATTTCCCCTCCGTTGGGTATCATAACGGAACCTAGTCTTAAGCACTAGGTAAGCATATCATTAATAAACATCAATCATAATACAAGAATCATTTAAGTGCTTTTTTTTCAAATAAGTCTCCACACATTATACATCTTCCAAAAACCCGGTAAGTACAAGTCATAAGCCTTACAAAATTAACATTGTAATTCCTAAATACCATTGTTCTGGAATAAGTACAACAGTGTATAAGCAAAATAAGACGGTGACTCTGAAACCCGCGAATGCTGGGGAGGTTTTACCTTAAGTCTCCACAACAACAATTGCGCTGCTAACTATCGATCGGCCGACTATGCAAAACCTGGAATCTGCACAAAATGTGCAGAAGGTGCTAGAGTCTTCTCCAAGATTGATCTACGTTCTAGTTATCATCAGTTGAAGATTCGGGAACTGGATATCCCGAAGACTGCCTTCAGGACCATATATGGCCACTATGATTTTGTTTTATGTCATTTGGGCTGACCAATGCCCCAGCAGCCTTCATGCATCTGATGCACAACATAATTCGGCCTTATCTTGATACTTTTGTCATTGTATTCATTGATGACATTTTGGTATAATTTAGGCTCCAGGAGGACCATGAGCAGCACTTGAGGAACGTGCTTCAGACATTGAGGGAGAAGAATTTCTATGCCAAGTTTTCTTAATGTGAATTTTGTCTTGATTCTGTGGCATTCCTAGGCCATGTGGTGTGTTCGAGTGGGATCCAGGTAGATCCAAAGAAGGTGGAGGAGGTATAGAGTTGGCCCAGACCGTCCTCAGCTACTAAGATCCGCAGTTTCCTCGGTTTCGCTGGGTATTATCGCCGTATTGTGGAGGGATTTTTGCCCTGACTACAACTCCTTTGTTGGTTTTGCCTACTGGTTCCGGATCTCATACAGTTTATTGTGATGCTTCCAGGATTGGGTTAGGAGTAGTGTTGATGAAGGACGGTAGGGTGATTGCCTACGCGTCCAGAAAGTTGAAGGTCCATGAGAAAAACTACCCTGTCCATGATCTCGAGTTGGCATTGATTGTTCACGCCTTGGAGATAGGGCGTCATTATTTAGATGGTGTTCCCTGTGAGATATTCACGGATCACCGGAGTTTACAACACATATTCAGGTAGAAGGATCTAAATTTGCGCCAGCATAGGTGGTTGGAGCTTCCAAAGGACTATGACATCACTATATTATACCATCAGGGGAAGGCCAATGTGCTGGCCGACGCCTTGAGTCGTCGGGATGAGAGTTTGGGGAGTTTGCCATACCTTCATGCAGCTGAGAGGCCTCTAGCCTTAGATGTTTAGTCCCTAGCCAGTCAGTTCGTGAGATCGGACCTTTCTAAGCCTTGCCGGGTATTAGCTTGTGTGGTTGCTCGATCTTTCTTTCATGATCGTATCAGAGAGCGTAGGTATGATGATCCCCACCTTTTGGTTCTTCAGGATAGAGTCCGGTGAGGTGATTCTAGGGATCTGACTATAGGATATGATGGCATGACGAGGATACAGGGCTGTATCCATGTTTCCAACGTGGATGGGCTTCAGGAATTGATTCTTGAAGAGGCCCATAGTTTGCGGTATTCCATCCATCCGCGTACCGCGAAGATGTACCAGGATATGAGACAACACTATTGGTGGCGAAGAATGAAGAAGTATATAGTTGAGTTTTTAGCCAAGTGTCTCAACTGTCAGCAAGTCAAATGTGATCATCAGAGACCAGGAGGGTTACTTCAGCAGATTGAGCTTCCAGAGTGGAAGTGAGAGCGGATCACCATAGACTTTGTGGTTGGACTTCCTCAGACCTTGAGGAAGCATGATGCTATTTGGGTGATTGTGGATCGACTGACCGAATCAGCCCATTTCATTCCGTACTGACTACCTATTCATCGGAGAGGTTGGATAAGATTTATATCAGATAGATTGTTCGCCTCCATGGTATTCCACTATCGTTCATTTTAGACACAGGTACACAGTTCACTTCACGGTTGTGGAGAGCCGTTCAACAGGAGTTAGGGGCCAGGGTAGAGTTTGCTACAACCTTTCACCCTCAGACGGACGGGCTGCCCGAGCGCACGATTCAGATTCTCGAGGATATGCTCCGTGCCTGTGTGATGGATTTTTGAGGATCATGGGATCGATATTTGCCAGTCCAGCATTCAGATGGCACCGTATGAGGCTTTGTATGATAGGTAGTGCAGGTCTCTCGTGGGATGGTTTGAGCCGGGCGAGGCCCGATTGTTAGGTACAGACTTGGTCCAGGATGCCCTGGACAAGGGGAATGTGATTCAGGAGAGACATCACACAAGTCAGTCCAGGCAGAAGAACTATGCGGACCGCAAGGTTCGTGACTTGGAATTTATGGCTGGTGATCGGGTTTTGCTTCGGGTATCACCTATGAAGGACGTCATGAGGTTCGGGAAGAAAGGCAAGTTGGGTTTGATATTTATTGGCCCTTTTGAGGTTTTGCGACGTGTTGGGGAGGTTTATTATGAGCTAGCCCTGCCTCCCTGCCTAGCAGGGCTCATCTAGTGTTCCACGTCTCCATGCTCCGGAATTATCACGGTGACCCGACTCATATCTTGGATTTCAACTTAGTCCAATTGGACAAGGATCTATCATATGTTGAGGAGCCTGTGGCTATATTGGACAGGCAGGTCAGAAAGCTCCGGTCAAAGGATATTGCTTCAGTAAAGGTTCAGTGGAGGGGTCAGCCAGTTAAGGGGGCGACTTGGGAGACCGAGCAGGATATAAAGAGGCAGTACCCTCATCTTTTCCCAGCTTCAGGTATGTTTTTGTGCTCGTTCGGGGACGAACGATCTTCTTAAGAGAGGGAGGATGTAACGACCCAGTCGGTCGTTTTAAGAATTAGTGCCCCGATCCCCTATTAACCGCTTCCCCCATGTCTATTTATGTATTGGGACTTGTCGGAGCGTTGAGTGATGAAACCCAGGGTGATTTTTGACACATAGTCCATAAATGTGGAATTTATCTTTAGAAATATCGTCGTAGCTAGGGCAGTGTGAAGACGGATCCGGAATGGAATTTCGTTGATTATGTTAGCTCTGTTGGGTGATTTCGGGGTTAGGAGCGTGTTCAGAATATGTTTTTCGATGTCAGTTGTGGATTTAGGTTTAAATAGCGAAAGTTAGAATTTCGGCGATTTTGGCCGATAGGTGAGATTTTAATATTAGACTCGGAATGGAATTTTGAAAGTGACAGCAGGTCTGTAACGTCATTTATGACCTGTGTGAAAAATTTGAGGTCATTCGGATGAGTTTAGACGTGTTTCGGCATCGGATGTGAATTCTAGAAATTTCCTAAGTTCTTAGGCTTGAATCTATGCATAATTAATGATTTTGATGTTATGAGATGTGTTTTTAAGGTCCGACCAAGTTTGAACAAGGTACTAGGGTCAGTTGGTAGGTTTGGTTGAGGTCCCGGGGGCCTCGGGGTTGTTTCGGATGCCCAACATGTGAGTTTTGTGAATTTGAGAACAGTTGAACCATTATGGTTCTGGTGTCTCGCACCTGCGATGGTATTTCCGCAGGTGCGGAAACGCAGGTGCGAAGGGGGTGCCGCAGGTGCGACCCCAGGCCATTAAATGAATCTCCGCACCTGCGATGGTGTTGCCACAGGTGCGGGCATGCAGGAGCGAAAGGGGTGCCGCAGATGCGACCCAAGGTCACTTAATGAATTTCCGCACCAGCGATTGGGTTTCCGCAGGTGCGGCACCGCAGATGCAATCCTAGTGTTGCAGGTGCGAAATACCTGGTCTGTTTATACCAAAAATCCGAAGCTTTGAATTTCATAATTCCAAAATCGATTGTGAGCTCGGAACTTGGCGATTTTCAGTGGATTTGAAGAGGAAGATCATAGGTAACGTTTTCTAACTTTTATTCCTTTGTATATCGATAATCTCTATCATTTTCCTCAATCTAATCAATGGAATTGGATGAAAAACCATGAAAATGGGATGAAATTTTCCCAAGTAGAAATATTAGGATTTAGGGAGATTTACACGTCGGATTTTGTTGATTCTTGTTCGAGTGGGTTCATGAGCGAATGGGTGTTCGGGAATTATAAATTTTACCCGATTACGAGACGTGGTCCCGGGGGACTTTTTGGGCGAATTTCCCAATTTCGCGTATTAGCTTATAAATAATTAGCTATTTTTTTCCCTTGAAGTGATATTTACACCATGCAATCGATTTGAATAGATTTGGGCCACCCGGAGTCAAATACTCGTGGCAAGAGCGTGGTATTGAGTTGATTGGTGTGGTCAAGATAAGTGGCATGCCTAATTCTGTGTTAGGGACTTTCTCTTAGGCATTTTATACTTATTTTGTTACGTGGACGCCATGTACGTGAAGTGACGAGTGCGTACACGGGTCATTGTTGCTAAAACCTTATTTTTACTCCCATGAAATCGCTCATTTTCATTCATATATTACTATTTCTTGTCTTAATTGAGTAGATAGCCTAAGAGTAAGCATGCCTACCTGTTCTTACTTCATTTCCTCTTATTTGCTACTAGTCACATCATGCTTAGGTAGTTTTACTCTATTCTTGCCTGTTGTTTTCCTGGACTGTTTAATTAAGCCATGATTGACATACTTCTGCTTTGCATATTTAAATTGGGACTACGGATCGAGATCCGGGAGCTTCCCTCCTGTACTACATTTCATATTTAAATTGGGATTACGGACCGAGATTCGGGAGCTTTCCCCCTGTACTACATAGCATATTTAAATTGGGACTACGGATTGAGATCCGGGAGCTTTCCTCGTGTACTGCATTGCACATTTACTATTGACATATATGATGTGCTGAGCCGAGGGATCTCTTTCTGTTATTAAAGCTTTCCGTTTTCGTTAATCCTTTTTATCATTGCTTATCTATTTTTCACTATTTTAAATTTTATATTGACTTGTTTTACAAACTCAGTAGGGCCTCAAGCTGACCTCGTCACTACTTGACTGGGGTTAGGCCTGGCACTTACGGAGTACCAAATGTGGAGTACTCACGCCCTTTACTGTGCATGTTTTCCCTATGTGCAGATCCAGGTACCAACACCTAGTATCTTTGCTAGGAGTCGTCCTAGCAGCAGCCAAGAGACCGCGAGCTACTTCTGCCACGTCCGAAGAATCCCACGAGTCCCCTTGTACTCTAGTATAGGCATAGAAGACTTGTGTATTTTCCACTTTTTCATTGTATATAGCTACATTTAGTACACAACTTGTAACTATGGTGACATTCCGGGTTTTGGGAAGTGAAAATGTATATGCTGAGTAGATACGTTATATTTACTTGAGTTCTTTTCTGTCTTTATTTTATTGATTTTGTCATTTTCTGAAATTTTTTTGCTTACCTAGCCTTAGAGACTTGGTGTCGTCACGATACCTTTTGGAGGGTAAATTGGTTCGTGACAATTAAGTAGCACCAACATTTACCTTTCCCTTGGCATAAAAGTCTACAATTCTTTTGGAAAATACCTGGGATTCCCTATTATAAATAATAATCCCAACCACAAAGATTACTAATTCATCATCGACACTATGAGAAGTAAAATTTCCGGGTGGAAATGTGATAAACTAAAATTGGATGGTAGAACTACTTTAGTGTCATCAACTCTCTCTAGTCTACCAACATACTACATGCAATACACAATGCTACCTCCTAAAACTCTCAAGAGAATTGACCAAATTCAAAGAAATTATCTTGGGGTATGACTGACCAAAAAAAGGAAGCTTCACCTTGTCAATTGGGACTTGGTAACTAAAAACAAAGGTGAAGGAGGATTAGGGTTAAGAAAAGCTAGATCGAATAACCTAACTTTACTAGCCAGTCTAGCCTGGAGATTAGCTAATAACCCTACTAACTTATGGGAAATTACTCTTCTTCTTAAGTACTCTCATATTCTAAGTGAAAATGGCTCGTTCATTTGGAAAATCTGCCAAGAAGGAATGCCCTGGTCCATCCACAACTCCTCCTCTCTTGATTTTTAGGAAAATATATGGATCCCCAACTCAAATATTCTAAGAAGCTATGTCATAGGTCCCCTAACGGAAGAGGAAGACTCTCTCAAGATATGTGATGTTAGATCTGGAAATAGGTGGAACTTGGGAAAGATTACCTTTGATATCCCGTGCGAGATAACTAGCAAAATCCTCTCAACCTTCATCCCTAGTGATAATAATAAGGATTCCCTACCCAGGAATAGAAATGAGAATGGGATCGTCTCTACTAAATCTTGCTATGAACTAGTTGAAGGAAAAACCCCTACACAAATAAACTCAAAATGGGTATGGAACTTGCAATGCCTTAATAAAATTAAATATTTTTTATGACTTTGTAACCTTAATAGACTTCCCTGCAGAAGTTGTTTATCTCAAATAGGATTGAACATAGGCGAGAAGAGACAATTTGTCGTAAGGAGCCAGAACCGCTTATGCACATCTTCGTCACTTGCCCTCAAGTTCACCCTCTATATGATAAACTAGGCATAAATACTAGTGATTTCCAGCCAAAATGCCAAAAGTGGCTCCTCTCCCTTAAAATGGAAAACCCTCACATTCCAAACAAAATCCTAACTTGGAATACCTTATCCCCTTTCATAATCTGGAACATCTGGCTTACAAGGAACAATAACAATATAAACAATACTATCATACCATTATCCCTTAATAAGATCATAACTGAATTCATCGAATATAATTAACTAACAGATCGAGAAACCAATTGGGATAGGAAAATTGACCTAATAATCAATTGGATTAAACCTCATGCTGGTTGGTATAAGCTAGACATCGATGGTTCTTTTAACAAGGCCAATACTACTGGAGGCATATGAGGAGTAGTTAGGATCATAATGGTGACTGCTTAATAGGATCCGCTTAAAGCATTACCACTAAGAACCCAATCCACACCGAGCTAATGGAACTGTATCAAGGGCTTTGTGTTGGAAATAACAAGAAGATGTTTCCATTGGAGATAGAAACCGATGCTACACAAGTAATCTCTTTCATTAACGAAGGATGCAAAGCTTACGAATCTATTATTAATTCATGCAGGTTTCTTCTGGTACAAATGGACACGGTGGAAATGCATCACATCTCTACGCAAGGGAATGAAGTAGCACATACCCTAGAAAATCATGAAACAACCATCCCATCATTAAATAAAGTAGAATTTTGGTTGTTTCCACCACCTTTTGTTCTGGCCAAGATGCTGGCAAACACGGGTGGCGAGGATGTTGTAAAAAATATTTTCTTTAGCTGTTGTAAGAATCTTGCTACTCTTGGTAATCAACATGCTATGCATGGATTATCATCCAACTATGATCCTCATGATCTTATCTACTACTGTAATGCCTAACGTTTTGATTTAATGGAATAATTATCTTTCCCATAAAAAAAAAGAGCTTTTGTTCCCGATCCACTAAATTCATACTCATGTTATGCATTTTTATCCATAATTTCAAAATTTTAGCTCAATATTGACGACTGCATCGGAAAGAAAAAACAGATGTGAGGTTTTTTATTTTTTTGTTATTTTTATTTTTATTTTTTATTTTATCAAGTCCACTAGGCGAGGTGCCTAGGGCTGGTTTTATTAATAATAAAAGAAAAAAAAGAACCACATAGGAAAATTACAAATAAGGGTGACAATAGCACCAGTAGTGTTGCCTCTATGCCTTGACTATATAATCACTCCTCTGCGCCTCACAATGCCTGTATGGCTGCCTCATGTAGAGTATCATGGTGTAGTTGCCGGCAAAGTCTCACGAGGGCATATAATCTCATAATCGCTTGGGTATTTTCCCAGAGGCATAAGTCCTAGACAGACACTGCTGGGCTAAACCTTACCTTACTAATCCTATCGAGGCATAAAGTGCCCTCACCTACTAACATGCATGTAAAAACAAAGAACTAGCTATGACTAGGTATTCTGTGATCATCACAGAGTTTATAACATACTCCGTGATGATATTACATACAACAATGCTAATGTGATGGTAGAATAAAAATATGTAGAAATAACAGTGATGATCACTCTTCTCTAATTTTGTGAAGTCTTCAATTTGTAGATGCTTATCTTCATCCTCGACTTTCTTCAAAATGTCTTCTAAATTCATGATTTTTTTTGAACGGTTAGACTTTGTTGACGTAGTTGGAACAGCCTGTTTTTATTTGGCAACCCTCATCGGAAGTCGCCTTATATTTGCATCTTCACTCACCTTGCCGTCCCAACTGTTTTTTCTTGTATGAGTCTTCCTACTTTTTCCGCTATGCATAGGTGATAAATCCCCTTTTCTTACTGCCTCTGCCCGGCTATTATTTAAAATTTCTTCTTCCTCGCCCTCTTCATATATATCTCTGCCCACAATCACTGGATTTGGAACGTCTTTAACAATTTCTTGATTCATCAAAGCATTTTCATCATGTTTATTAACCAACGCTGCTTTGTTTTGTATTCTTTACCTGCTCTTACTCACATGACCCGAGCTAAAAACTGTAAGGTTTCGAGTGTTAACAAGATTTGAGTTTACCATTGCATCTAAGAGTGTCCTCTCCTCTAACGATAGAACTGGAGTTGTTGTCACCATTTGTTGCTGCCCATAACTTTCTGCTGCTGGTCGATCAACAGTAGGGATATTAGCTGAGTTGTTTGGATCAACTTGTTGCTGCACTGTATCCAATATTTGAGTGGTTGCAACACTTTTTTGCTGCCCTGATTTCATTGTTGCTTCTGTTTTATCATCATTAGCTGGAACATACTGCTTTGTAGTTGCTGCAGCTTGCCTCAGGCTTCCAGTTGATGAGTTTCTGGGTAGAAAAACTGGAGCATTGACGTTCAACTTGCTCTTGGGAATTGCTGCTAGTGCATCATCATGTTTTGGAATTTTTAAGGAGTCCAGTTCTTCACCTGCACTCTCCTGTTCTGCCTCATGATCTGCCTATTCAGATGAATAACCAGCAAAACCATCACCCCAGTCATCTTCATCATCTTCCTCTCGCTGATCAGCCCACAACTTGGATTTGATAGCCATCCCTCTAACGTTTGGTTGTATAACATTGTTGTTATTTGCAGTTGAAAGCATAAGCTGGCCAACCATTGTAGCTTTCATCATCATTGCATTATGAGAATCTTTGATTATTTGTTCTACATGAGGATTTGAAAAATGCAATCTAGGTGCATTTGAGCAGTGAGCTTGGTTGCCCATTAGTTCAGCCTCCAAAATGTTTAGTGAGTCACTTCGTTGAACACCCAAGTATTCAATTAAATCAACACTGCCTTGCCCTCCTTGTTCATTATTGGGAATTGGAACTAGTTGTTTGGACATCACATTACCATTTAAACTTGTTGCATCAACATCTGGATCCCGAGCAGCAGTAAGAATCTCAAAGGAATTAGCCTTGGACACAGTGTTAGTGTCACTTGGTCTAGTACCTTGACTCTGATGTTTTGGTGATAGCCCTTTCTTTGTAGGGGATTTTCTGGGGGTTACCACATTCCAAACCTCTCCTTTTTTGATTATATATTCTCCCTTACCATCAAACTTTGCATGTCCAATCTTACCTTCCATAGTCTCGCCCTTTCTTCCTCTGTCTTCTCCTCTAAAATCCTGAGTCTCACAATTCTGTGTGACCAGTGGTGCTGCAAATTGCCTAGTTTTGTGAACTCGATTACCATCTCCATTAACCTCCCTTGTATTACTCATTCGTATAGATGCATTAGGTCTATCAGAACCACTCTCTACTTTAGTAGAATGCAACATATCATACGCAGCCTGTTTAGCCATGACCTGCCTCTTACTGGATATATTAGCCTCTACATTGATAGCCTTAACACCTGTGGAAACTATTCGATCATTAACTGCAATACTCTCATTAACCTTAGAATTTTGTATACGTGCATCGGATCGATCAACATCAACCTTTAGATTTGCATCAGTTGACACCCCAGTCACGCTCTTAGAATAATACAAATTATCATAAGCTTGCACCACTGGATTTACGACATTGAAAATCGTCGCTAAGGCCGTTTTAGCAGGAACATCTCTTGTATGTTTTGGTTGACCCTTACCAATAATTGAAGCATCACCTATTGGAACACCTTTATTTACTGGATTCTCCACAGTCCCATTGTGCACATTACTAACTTGTTTGCTTTCTCCAATTTGCAAAATCTGTTGCTCGACTATTTTTTTTGCTGCTTCACCTCCTTGATTACCCTCTTTTTCTGATGAATCATTACTCGTATGTCCAGCTCTTTTTTCATTTAAATAATCCCTTGCATCCCCTTGTAACATATCAATATTATTCGACTCCTTACCAAGCAGATAACTGTGTAAGGTTTCCTCTTCTATCACGACCTCTGTTTCAGCTTGTTGTTTCATAATTCGACACATCTTTTCGTCATGTCCTTGATGCTTGCAATAATTGCAATATTTAGGAAGATTTTCATACACTATTTCCTGATAATACATGACATATTTACCAGTAACTCTATCAACAATTTGAAGCTTATCCTTATTTGGATGTTTATCGAGTAAATCGATTATAACCTTAACTCTACCAGGACTATGTCTCGTTCTTTGTTGTGTCGCCTTGTCCACAGCAAGAGCTTTTCCAACTGCCGACGCTATAAACATTAACGACCTCTTTGCAAAGAAATTAGGTGGCAAACCTGGTAGTGAAATCCACACGACAGCTATCGATGTCTCTTCTTTCGGATTGAATCCTAGCGTCCATGGGAATGTTTTTGAAAGAAATAGTCGTCGCCTTTGTATTCAAGGTATCCAGTCGACCTTGAAAGAAACTGAATGTAATCATTGTATAAATCAAACCTGATCAGCAGGTGACGAAACTCCAACTGCCCAACGTCACAGTGGCCATGAAAATCGAATTGCGACGCAAATTTTTTTCTGATTTCCTGTAAATCTGGTTTTCCATAAGAGAACTTCATCACAACTACATGATGTAACCCTTCTTCCCTTCTGAAATCATTAACGTCCTCCATTGTGAATTCTATCATAGGTTCTCCATGATCTACCTTAACTGGGAACAACTCGATTTTTGACGGCGCTAAGGCAGACTGTTTTGGATTAAGTTTTGTAGCATAGGATTGTTTTGTATTGTGTTTTGGGATTGTTTCAATGTTGTTTTGGGTTGCCTCTCCCACAGCCAAAAGCTGGGGAGAAATCGCAGCAGCCATGGCTGCCAAGCTCACAAGAAAATCGCCAGAGAGAGGAGAGAAAGTTGTTGACTAGTATTTTGTTTACAGAGTCACCACTTGGAATTCATGTGAGGTTCATATTGTAGGAATCGTTTTTTTCGATTTTATAAATAAGTTATTAAGGTTATTTAAAATAGGTCTTTAACTTTTTAGTTTTAAGGTTCAATATTTTTAATAATATAATATAGAATTAGATTTATATATCTACGCGGATGTTAATTGAACATGAAAAAATTAGACGTTATTCTTAATTTCATACTACCTTTATGTTTAGTTTTCTTAATGTTCAGGACAAATAACGGAGAACAAATAAACTATTCCTTCATAGATTAATATAATTTATTAATTCATAACACCACTTATAAAAATCACATTGAATATATATATATATGTGTGCGCGCGCGTGCGTGTGTCTATGTGTGTGTGTATATATGTCACGACCCCAGAACCATCCTGACTGTGATGGCGCCTATCGTGATACTAGGCTAGCCAATTCACTACGTATAGCATAAAGGAACTTTTCATTTAATTCATTAATAATCTGATATTTCATAAAATTTCCGTTTAAGCATTTCGAAACAAGCAAGGGTATACTAAACATTAAATATAGCCCCAAAATCGCATAGTCACTAGTCATGAGCAACTAATAGAAAATATAATTTGGTACTGTCTCTTGAATACAAGATAAGTATGAGAATAGAAATACTAAAGAAATAGGAAGGAGAAAGGCAAGGCTGTGGACGTCGTGCAACTACCTCGCAAATCTCCAGTATGCTCCAAAAAAAAAGATCAGCTCTCACTCTGCGCAGGCACCTAAATCTATACACAAGGTGCAGGAAGTAACGTGAGTACGCCAACTCAGTAAGTAACAATCATAACTAAAGACCGACTGAAGTGACAGGCACTTAAAATAATATAAATCTGATAACATAAAAACCTCGGTGGGAATAACAAGATCAAATCAGTAATTAAATTCCGAACATCTCGTAAAAACTCCAGTTTCAATGAAAGTTGTTTAAAATAGTTGTTCAACATTTTTCAATAGAGGCTTAGTATAGAAGAAGAGTGAAAATAGTAATTTCATAAAACAAGCCCCCGGGGCGAAGTATCACTCATATATAGCCCCTTAGGCAAGCCTCTCAAGCACTTGGGACTCAACACTCATCAATCAGCACTCGCTCCATAGGTATCATATAGTAATCGCGGCGGGGCCCAGCCTGATTCATAAATATATAGTCAACTGCTCACACTAAGGGTGTGCAGACTCCGGAGGGGCTCCTACAGCCCAATCGCTATATCGCTGTTGTAACGACCCGACCGGTCATTTTGAGAATTAAGCTCCGTTCAGTGGTGTAAGGTCTTGAAAAACTTCACATTATGTATATCAAACTACGTGCATGGTTGGATTACGTTACCAGATGATTCAGAGTCGAATTTGAAGAAGGATTTAGTTTTGGAAGCTTAAGCGGTGGAATTTGACCAGAATTTGACTTTTCGTGTAACCGGCTCCGGAATAACTTTTGGATAATATCAAAAGCTTTGTATGGTGATCTTGATCTTAGGCACGCGTCTGAAATTGGATTTGGGAGTTCGTAAAGTAATTTGAGGCAATTCAGTGAAAGTTGGAAAAATTAGAGTTTGGGGAAATGGAGAAGTTTTACCACAGATGATTTTTTGGGATATCGGGGTCGGAATGCGGTTCGAGGAGTTGGAGTAGCTCCGCGATTTAAATTGGGAATTGTCTACAAAATTTGGCATCATTCCGGATGAATTGATAGGTTTCCGCACGAGTTTAGAAGTTTGAAGATTTGGAAGCTCATAAGTTCGATCTATGGTGTGATTCATCCTTTCAGTGTTGTTTAATGTGATTTTTGACCTCGAGCGAGTCCGTGTTAGGTTATATGACTTGTCACTATGCTTAGACGGGGTCCCGGGGACCCCCAGCGTGTTCTGGGTGGGCTACGAGCCATTTTCCTCCTATTTTGAACTATTGTTACCTGCCATATGGTTTTTCTTCTTCGCGCTGGAGTCTGCTCCTCCGTGTTCGCGAAGAGTAATTGGAGGAGGAATTATTAATCGCGTTTGGATGACCTTGTCCACGATCGAGAAAGTCTGTTTACTCCTTCTTTGCGATCGTATCTTCTCTGTCCACGTTTGCATAGTTCTTTCACTTGGGCATCAAATTATTCCTTAAACGCGATCGCATAAGACCTTCCGTGATTGCATAACCATTTTCTTTCTACGCGATCGCATCAATTCTTCTGCTATCGCGATGAACAAATACTTGGGCAGGCAGGATATATTTCCAAATCGATGGCTATACCAATTTTTATCACTTTTTGACTTGTAGAGCTCGATTTTAAGTTTTTTTTGGGTTTTCGAAGAAATTCGATTGGGTAAGTGTTCTTCACATAGAATTAAATATATTCCATGATTTAGTGTTTGTTTTTATCATTTAAATTGTATTTTTGGTTGGGGAAAATGTTGTTTTTTGAAGAAAATTTTCAAAACGAAATTTCATGATTTAAAGGACGGAATGGTGTCGGAATTTGGTAATTCTTGTATGGTTGAACTTATTTTGGAATGGGTGTTCGGATTTTATAAAATTTGACGGGTTCCGAAGTGCGGGCATGGAGGTCGACTTTTGGGTCGATTTTGAGATTGTTGTAAAGAGCAACACTTTATTATCTGAATTAGTTCCTTATAAGCTTTATGTGTGTTTTGAAGTTGTTCTAGTTAGATTTGAGCCGTCCGGAGGCCTTTTCACCCGAGAAGTCAATTTTAGAGTACCGAGTTGTCGCCCTTGAGGTAAGTATCTTGCCTAACCTTGTGTGGGGGAATTATCCCTTAGGATTTCAGTCTTCTATGTCGATTATAGCCCATGTACGATAGGTGACGAGTGTGTGATCGGACTAATTTGTTGAAAGTTTACCCTTTAGGAATCTTAGGTCCTTATATTCACCGAGTATGAATTGTCCTTGGAATGATTGAATTTCCTAATTTCTAGTTTTATCTTTATTTGCTTAAATGTAGAATTTCTTACTTTTGGATTTACTCTTGTTGCCTATTTGACTCCTAATTGACTTATCTGAAGATTTTGTTTCCTTTTACTGTCATGCTATGTCTTCTTAATTTCTTATCTCTAATTGTTATTATCTGCATCTCATTTTATAATGGTTTGGTACTGAGGTTATGATTATTTTCACGTTGCTTGTCCCTAAATGAAATTTGTTGAATGCCCTGAAGTTGCCGACCTTAAAGGAAGTTTGGATAGACTATACCTTAGTTGACTTGCTTGTACATAGAGTTATCAGATTCGTGTTGATTTCTTATTTTTAAACAATGCATTTTGGTGCGACTGTTACATGCTATTGTTCGTGCTTGTTGAGCGGTTCTTAATATGCCTAGTTTTCCTTATTATGTTTATTTCTCGTGAACTAGTTTTTCCTATCTATGATCGAAGGTTCTTCAGTTGATGTATTTATCGTATCTTCAACTGTTGCCATTGTTGTTGTTGTACTTGTTGTGGTGATGCACGAGGTTTCTGCCATGCTATTGTTGATATGGAGATTTGCACGAGGTTTCCGCCGTGCCGTGTTTACTATTGATATTTCACATGTGGCGTGATAAGGCAAGATATAAGATTTAGGGTTGCGCATGTAGAGAGACAAGTTGGGAACAAGTTTATGCACGTGTGGCGAAACAAGGCGGGCATATACTTTACTATTGCACACGTGGCGAGACAAGGTGGGCTATGTCAGGAGTTGTTTGTGATACTTGTGTTGGCCTCGGGCATTCTCTTTTGTTGATATTGTGCAATGGTACACTTACTGTGTGACTTGTTCGTGTGGAGGTTGTGAGAAAACAATGTATGTATGTCCCTTTTTCTTTCCTTATGCTTATTAGTTCTTGAATCATGTTAGGACACTTGCACAAGCATACACGCAATTAAGAACTATTATCGGATTAAGGGTTCCTCGTTGTCGTCGACTATAGATACTCTTGTTGTACTTACTGTATAGGTGGAAAAGACCTCAATTGGCACGTAAGTCGTCAGTGCAGCTATTACTTGAATGAGGGCACAAGATGGCAAGTGTAAAGGTTCAGATATTGGGACCCGTAAATGATGAATTGTCTGAGGTTCAAAACCTCGTGGATATGACTATGAACTTGATGTAGAAGTACCAGAAGGTGTTGAGACATTAATTGTCTTTGTTGTATATTTACATTCCAAATTTAGTTTGTGTTCTATTCACCCCTTTTACGTTATTTCACGTTTTCTCCGTTGATGCTTGTTATTTTCCCTCCCTTATCGAATTTACTGTATTGTTAAACATAGTGCATAGCCTTTATATGTATATCATTTTTCCGTTATTTCTATTATTATAATTATTCAGTTTATTAAACCAGTGGGTGTCTTGACTAGTCCTCGTCACTACTTCACTGAGGTTATTCTTGATACTTACTGAGCACCGCTATGGTGTGTTCATATATACACATACGCATTGAGCCATCTTTTTTCTTCACAAATAATACTGGAGCGCCCCAAGGTGATACACTGGACCTGATGAATCACTTCTCAAGAAACTCCTGTAACTTCTCCTTTAACTCCTTCAACTCAGGAGGAGCCATGTGATAAGGAGGAATGGAAATGGGCTGAGTGCCCAACAACAAGTCAATGCCGAAATCAATGCCTCTATCGGGTGGCATACCCGGGAGATCACCTGGAAATACATCTGAATAGTCCCTGAAAACTGGAACTGACTCAGCTGTAGGGGACTCAACACTAACATCTCTCACATAAGCCAAATATGCATCACACCCATTTTCAACCATCCGCTGAGCCTTAATAAAAGAAATGACTCGACGGAGAGTATACTCCAAGGAATCTCTCCACTCTAACCTCGGAAATCTTGGCATAACCAGCGTCACGGTCCTGGCGTGATAATCAAGAATGGCATAATAGGGAGACAGCCAGTCCAAACCCAATATAACATCGAAATCTACCATACTGAGTAGTAGTAAATCATCTCTGGTCTCAAAACCATTGATAGCAATCAAACATGACCGATATATACGGTCCACAATTAGAGAATCTCCCACCGGAGTAGAAACATAAACAGAGGAACTCAAATAATCCCGGGCTTCCCCAGATGTGAAGCGAAATAGGAAGACACATATGAATATGTAGAGCCTAGGTCAAATAATACTAATTCATCCCTATGACAAACGGGAACAATATCTATAATGACTGAATCTAAAGCAATGGCCTTGGACCGGGCCGGAAGAGCATAGTACCTGGCCTGGCCTCCCCCTCTAGGGCGACATCCACCTCCCCGACCTCCAGCTCGAGCTGCCTGAGGTGTTGGGGTAGCAGCTGGGGCTGGAAGAATAGCTGGAGCAGCTGGTGGAAGACGTGGAGCCTTATAAATTCGAGGGGGTGAAACCTAATAAGTCTGAGGTGGTGCACCCCTCCTCGCTCTTGGGCAATATCTGATCATATGATGAGGGTCACCACACTCGAAGCAACCCCTCGGAGGACGTGGGGGCCGCTGCTGACTCTAAACTGGCCTGCCGGGCTGGCCAGTGATAGCACCTCGAGCAGGAGGCACCTGAGATACTGGTGGTGCATAATAAAGTTCCTAAGGTCTAGGAGGAGCTAGAATACCGATGGCTGCTGAGAGAGCTAAATGAACATGGCGACTCACAAAACCCCTACCATAGCGTGGCCGCTGCATGGGCTCCTGAAAAATGGCAAGTCTCTCGAGACCTCTTGGCCTATCTATCCTCCCTATCCCGGGCTAACATAGTCTCAATCCTCTGGGAAATACTCACGGCCTGCAGGTAAGTAATATCGGTCTCCAGCTCTCTGGCCATGCTGGTCCGAATACTAGGGTGGAGTCCCTCAATAAAGCACCGAACCCTCTCTATGACAGTGACAACTAAAGTTGGTGCATGGCGAGCCAAATCGCTGAAAAACGGACTGCATACTCTGACACAATCATGGCACCCTGGCGTAGCTGCTCAAACTCTGCACGCCAAGCATCCCTGAAGCTCTGAGGGACAAATTCAAGTAAGAACATCTCGGAAAAATGAGCCCGAGTAAGTGAAGATGCCTCG
Organism: Nicotiana paniculata; assembly: GCA_005239505.1. Taxonomy (NCBI): domain Eukaryota; kingdom Viridiplantae; phylum Streptophyta; class Magnoliopsida; order Solanales; family Solanaceae; genus Nicotiana; species Nicotiana paniculata. The sequence goes on from MDKI01075103.1 coordinate 36,644, forward strand.
TCCGGGCTACTAAGCTCAAAAGCACGCCACCACTAATAAGCTGCTCCCCTCAGCTGGAAAGTAATGAAAGAAACCCCACTCATCTCCACAATACCCATATTGTAGAGAATGCCAGGACACCCCTCAAGAAAACCCAGTGCGTCATCCGAAGCTAGTCCGCTGAACTGAGGTGGGTGGTACGTCTTGTACCTCTCAAGTCGAAGCTTTTCTACCTCAGGAATAACTATCCTAGCCTCATGCTGAGTTGGAGCTGCTGGGGGCATAGGAATATACTCTGGAACCTGCCGAATATGAACCCTCTCCTCAGGAGTACGGGCTGCGAAAGTTTGTGTCCCTCCTCTGGCCAGGGATGTAGCTGGAGCTATCGGGAGTAGATCCGCCTGAGACAGAGTACTGAAGGCACTCAATAACTGAGCCAATGTCTCTTGGAGATCTGGAGTAACAGTAGGGACCTCATGTGCCCCTCTAACTGTAGCTGTTGGGGGATCCTCTTCCTCTGCTCTAGTCGGTGCTCATGATGCACCGCATGCTCGTCCTCTGCCCCGACCTTTGTCTCTGGTGGCTCTGACTAGGGGCTCGGGTGCCTGGTCATCAGTACGTCCGGTATGGGTACGAACCATCTGCAAGCAAGAATAGAATAGAGTTTAAGAATTTGATGACAGCAACTAGCACGATAAGGAATTCCAAATAATTTGATTTCTCTTAAAAGTTACATAGCCTCTCGAAGATAGATACGAACGTCTCCGCACCGATCCGCAAGACTCTAATAAACCGGCTTGTGACTTGTGACTCCTATGAACCTAGACGCTCTGATACCAACTTGTCACGACCCAATTTACCCTCCGAAAGGTATCGTGACGGCACCTAGTCTCTATGACTAGTTAAGCCAAAAAATTTCGGAAAATGATAGAATCAATAAAAAAAAGACAGAAAAGAACTCAAGTAAATATAACGTAGCGACTCAGCATATACATTTTCACTTCCCAAAACCTGGAATGTCACCACAGTCACAAGCTCTGTACTAAATATAGCTCCATACAATGAAGCAATGGAAAATAGACAAGTCTTCTATGCCTATACTAGAGTAGAAGGGGACTCGTGGGATTCTGCGTACGTGGCAGAATTGCCTCGCGGCCTCCTGGCTGCTTCTAGGATCACTCCTAGCCACAATACTCGGTGTTGGTACATGGATCTGCACGGGGGGAGGGGAGGGGAAACATGCGCAGGAAAGGGCGTGAGTACTTCACATTTGGTACTCCGTAAGTGCCAGGCCTAACCCCAGTCAAGTAGTGACGAGGTCAGGTTGAGGCCCTACTGAGTTTGTAAAAGTAGTCAATATACAGTTTAAAACAATGAAAAATAGATAAGCAATGATAAACATGATTAATGAAAACGGAAAGATTTAACAAATGAAAGAGAGCCCTCGGGTCAGCACAGCATATATCTCAACAGTAAATGTGCAATGCAGTTCACGGAGAAAGCTCCTCGATCTCAGTCCGTAGTCCCAATTTAATATGCTATGCAATGCAGGGGAAAAGCTCTCGGATCTCTGTCCGTAGTCCCAATTTAAATATGCATTTTGGTATGGGGGGAAAGCTCTCGGATCTTGGTCCGTAGTCCCAATTTAAATGTGAAATGCAGTACAGGGGGAAGCACCTGGATCTCGATCCGTAGTCCCAATTTAAATATGCAAAGCAGAAGTATGTCAATCATAGATTAATTAAACAGTCCAAGAAAACAACAGGCAAGAATAGAGTAAAACTACCTAAGCATGATTTTACTAGTCGCAAATAAGAGGAAATCAAGTCAGAACAGGTAGGCATGCTTAATCTTAGGCTATCTACTGAATTAAGATAGGAAATAGTAATATATGAATGAAAATGAGCGATTTCATGGGAGTAAAACTATGATTTTAGTAACAATGACCCGTGTACGTACTCGTCACCTCACGTACACGGTGTCCACGTAACAAAATCAGTATAAAATTCCTAAGGGAAAGTCCCAAACATAGAATTAGGAAAGCCACTTACCTTGACCGCGCTAATCAACTCAATACCACACTCTTGTCACGATTATCTGACTCCAGGTGGCCTAAATCTATTCAAATCGATTGCATGGTGTAAATATCACTCCAAGGGAACAAAATAGCTAATTATTTATAATCTAATACGCAAAATCAGGAAATTCTCCCAAGAAGTCCCCCAGGCCCACGTCTTGATGTCGGGTAAAATTTATATTTCCCGAATACCCATTCGCTCATGAACCCACTCGAACAATCATCAACAAAATCCGACGTCTAAATCTCCCTAAATCCTCAGATTTCTACTTTAAGAAAATGTCATCCCATTTTCATGGTTTTTCATCCAATTCCATTGATTATATTGAGGGAAATGATAGAGATTATCGATATACAAAATAATTAAGGTTAGAAAACGTAACCTATGATCCTCCTCTTCAAATCCCACTGAAAATCACCAAGTTCCGAGCTCACAATCGATTTTGGAATTATGAAATTTAAATGGATTTTTGGTATAAACAACCCAGATATTTCGCACCTGCGACACTGGGATCGCACCTGCGGAAATTCATTAAATGGCCTTGGGTCGCACCTGTGGCATCCCTTTCGCACCTGCGTGCCCGAACATGCGGAAATACCATCGCAGGTGCGGAGATTAATTTAATGGCCTGGGGTCGCACCTGCGGCACACCGTTCACACCTGCATGTCCGCACCTGCGAAAATACCTTCGCAGGTGCGAGACATCAGAACCAGAATGGTTCAGTTGTTCTCAAATTCACAAGAGTCACCCGTTGGGCATCCAAAACAACCCCGAGGCCCCCAAGACCTCAACCAAACCTACCAACTGACCCTAGTACCCTGTTCAAACTTGGTCGAGCCTTAAAAACGCATCTCATAACATCAAAATCATCAATTATGCATAGATTTAAGCCTAAGAACTTAGGAAATTTCTAGAATTCACACCCGATACTGAAACACGTCTAAACTTATCCAAATGACGTAAAATTTTACACACAGGTCATAAATGACATTACAAACCTGCTGTCTCTTTCGGAATTCCATCAGAGTCCAATATCAAAATCTCACTTATCGGCCAAAATCGCCGAAATTCTAACTTCCGCCAATTCAAGCCTAAATCCACAACCTACCTCGAAAACACATTCCGAACATGCTCCTAACCCTGAAATCATCCAACCGAGCTAACAGAGTTGACAAAAATCCATTACGGATCCGTATTCACACAACTCTAGCTACGACTAGATTTCTAAAGCTAAATTCCACATTCATGGACTATGTGTCTAAAATCACCTCGAATTTTATCACTCAACGCTCCGACAAGTCCCAATAACATAAATAGACATGGGGGAAGCGGTAATAAGGGATCGGGGCAGTAATTCTTAAAACGACCGACCGTGTTGTTACATTAACTTGCTATAATTTTTTGTGAAAATTATTCTAGATTTAGCGCAGTTTATAGATTGCCCGGATAGGCCATATAAGTGCTTAAGGGTTAACTGAATGGCTGATGAGATTTATTATTAGCTTTTCCAATTAGAACCAAGTCATATGAAAAGAAGAGATTAGGTAGAGGAGGGTTACTTTTGCCCAAGATAATAGGATCCCATGTCCTAATGTCCATTAGATGGTTTACGTAATTAGATAATATTTCCATGCACAAAATAAATATATAGGGGGACATAGGGTCACCCTGCATGATTCCCCTACATGGTGGAAAAACTTGGTTTTGGTTCCATTGACTAGAACAACTATGGATGTTGTTGTTATACAGGACATAATTAGTTTGGGCATTTTTGGGGGGATTTTGAAATATGAAAGAGTCCTGCATATAAAAGACCATTCTAACTTATCAAAAGCTTTTTCTAGGTCAATTTTGACCAGCATTTTGCCTGTATTACCTTTCATTTTTTTGAACTGATGAATAAGTTCCTGGATAATAATGTCATTGTCACTGGCCCTTCAGTTTTTGATGAAACTAGATTGAGCAGGGCTTATAAGACTAGCCAGAAGTGGTTTAAACTTGGTTGCAATAATTTTTGTGATTACCTTGTAAATAGTATTGCAAAGACTAATTGGGCGGAGATTATTGAGGTTATTAGCATTTGGGAACTTAGGAATTAGGAAGAGATAGGTAGAATTGATCTTTGAAAGGACATCATTTTCACTAAATATTTTGTGACAGAAAGCCCTAACAGAGTTTCTTATAATTTTCCAGTATTTTTGATAGAAAAAAGGGTGAACCCATCAGGCCCTGGAGATTTGAATTGTTTAAAAGAAAAAATAGATGTATTAACTTCACAATAAAGTAAGGGGTTATCTAATGGGGTAAGATTAATATTGTGAAAACTAGTTGGGCTATGTAACATATTGGTTCAATTTGTATATGTATGGCTAGTGGTAAATAAAGAGGTAAAGTGTTCACGGGTATGATTTAGGATATCTTGGTGATTATCCAATCATGCACCTTCACCGTTTTTAAAGAAGCTAATGTGGTTTTATCTCTTCCTGTTAGAGACACTAATTTTTAAAAACCTAGTACTAGCATCCCCCTCATTTATCCAATTAATTCAGGACCTTAATTTCCAATAATCTTCTTCGAGTTTATGTTATTGTAGTCCTTGATGAGGTTCTACTCTAACTCTTGTAGAAAGGAACTATGGTTATAATGAGGGGATTTTTGGATACCGTTTAGTCTGGTTAGGAGGATTTTTTAATCCCTAATTATATTGCCAAAATGTTTTTTACCCCAAATTTTAATGAAGTCAGTGAAGGTTTTAGTTGCCTCCAACAAGTCTTTTTTTCTCCATTGGTTCGCAACTATGTTACAAAAATTTGGATGGGTGCACCAAATATTCTCGAGTCTACAAATCTTGTCACTGCGGCGATTGAGATTATTCAATTTTACCAGAATTGGTTTATGGTCCGAGTGTGTTTTTGAAAGGTGAGTGATGGTAACATTTACAAATATTTTTAACCAATCTTCGTTTGCTAAAACACGATCTAATCTTTCCATTATTAGCCCTTTCTTTTTCCTATGGTTTGACCACATGAATTTGCTACCCTTGAGCCAAGGTCTATTAGATTACAATAGTCAATATTTCCCACAGTTTTGAAGCTCTAGATACTTTCATGGGCCTTCCACCTATTTTTTCATTACTACTATTAATGTCATTTATGTCTCCCCCTAACACTCAAAGTCCCTCATAGTTATTTGAAAGCGTTTTAAGATTGTCCCACATAATGTCTCGATAATGGACTTCTGTACTAGCATATATTGCTGAAAAAAGTCATTTAAAATTAAACGGTCGTACCTCTGAGAGAGCATGGATTTCCTGACCATTTTTTGTAAAGTGTTCTATTGTCACCACATTGTGATTATAGAGAATGGTCATGCCTTCTGATTGGCCATCCGCAGGAACTTCTATGAGATCAAAAAATTTGAATTCATTTAGAAGGGGGCCATGCATCAACATCCTAGTCTCAAGAAGGGCCACCATGCAAGGTTTATGAGTGTAAATTAGTTCCCTAAAGTTATGACGGAAATCATCATTATTAGCACCTCTAACGTTCCAAAAGATTATGGCAGTGGCTCTATTCATTTGTTGTTGGTTGGCACTAGACTCCCTCTACACTGAATTGTGGCTCATTCTTCTTGATGGGACTAGGATGATTGCTTGCTTTCCTGTTGTGGGATCTTGTGGTGGTCGAATATGCATTGAGCATTTGTACATGGTGCTGGGGCAGTTGAATATGTATTTCTTGCTCCATAATTCTGGGAAGCGTAGTATTTTTACCTCGTTTAGGCTTGAAAATTCTACACTCGGGGCTATATTTGGTAGATTGCTTAGTTCTTGAAGTACATGGTGGATCCAAGGCATGAAGATAGGGTTGATTTTCATGCTCTCCTCTGATGGGAAGAATGGTAGATTCATTGGGAGGTTGATGAACTGGTTGAGATCTTGTGGTAGATTCCACTGTTCTTGCATTGCTTTGATTAGTGTGTGATCCATGTGGGGTGCTAGAGGATGTAGGATATTTTTGATCCATGCTTGATTGATGTAGTTGTTCATTTCTATATTCATTCCTTCTGATATTAGTTGGGCTAGGTAGCGAGTGTTCTGGATTATCATTACCATCTCTTTCCGATTGATTTGGATGTTAAAGGTTATTGCATTGCCTAGAATGCCTTCTTCCAGCCAAGAGCTCGGTTGCTAATGTTGTGGTTCATGGGGGGATGTGAAGAATAGTGGTTGATTTGCGAGGTGTGGTGGCATGGGTGGAAGGTTTTCCATTCGGGGGATTCTGTGCAGGCTTGAGATGTGGATTAGCCGAAACATTCTCTTGGTTGATATTGGAAGCCTTGGCATCCTCTTCTTGTAGGTTATTTATTTTGTTAGTGGTGGTATTAGGATTGGTAGCCTTCTTAGGTTTCTTGATCCCTATGGATTTCACAGTCAACATGAGGGATATTTTACTTGGCGTGTGGAAATATATAAAAAAAATTGTGGATTTTGTTGTTCCCAAGTGCTCTGAGTAGTCCACCATTTGGCAATCCATATTTGCATGCATGTCCATCTGTAATATTGACGGGGTAGGGATAAGGGCTTGGGTAGTGGCAATATCCATTTTAGGGTTAGTTTTTTCCTCTAACTTAGGTGTAGCCGGGTAATTACCTATTTTGTTTTTTGTGGAAGGTTCATCTAATAATTGGGGTGATGGTACTAAGGTATCATTAAACTTGGACACATGTAGGAGTTTTTCTTTTCTAATTTGCATCCATTGGGTGTTAGGGATTATGGCCAGATTTTTTGCTAAGCCATCTTCGAAAACCATGGGCTTTTCTTCTTTACTTCATAGAACCTCAAAAGCATTAATGGATTTTGAACCAACGTGTGAGTAGGGGATATTAATATTAATTTTATTGAGAGTGGATTGTCTAACCTTTGAGTCAGTAGCTGGTGCAATGGGGAGACTGTTTCCCATATGTTTGAATTTGAAAATTAAACTTTTGGGAATTGAAATACATACATGTGTCTCTAATGACCCCGTCGGTCGTTTTGAGAGTTAGAGTCCCGATCCCCTAATAACTTCTAACCCCACGTTTGTGTCTACTATTGGGACTTGCCGGAGTGAGTAGTTATGGAATTTAGAGAGTTTTGGGACGCATAGTCCATAATTGTGTGTCTAAGCCTTAGAAATTGGATTGTAGCCAGAACTGTGTGAAGACGGATTCGGAAAAGAAATTTGTCAAATTCGTTATCTCCGTTGAGTAATTTTGGGGTTAGGAGCGGGTCCGAAATGTGTTTTGCAGGTTTTTAGTAGATTTAGGCTTGAATTGGCGAAAGTTAGATTTTCAGCAATTTCGATCGATAGGGAAATTTTGATATCGAGCTCGGAATGGAATTACGAAAGTTGATGTAGGTTCGTAGTGTCATTTTTGACCCGTGTGTCAAATTTGAGGTCATTCGGACTAGGTTTGACGTATTTCGGCATCGATTGTAGATTTTGGAAAAAATGCTAAGTTCTTAGCCTTGAAGTCATGTGTAATTCTTATTTTTTGTGTTATTCGATGTTGTTTAAAGGCTTGACTAAGTTTGGATGATGTGATAGGACTGGTTGGTAGGTTTGGTTGAGGTCTCGGGAGGTTTGGTTGAGGTCCCGGGGGCCTCGGGAGTGTTTCAGATGCTCAACGGGAAGAGTTTTGGACTTGGGCAATTTTCTGGTGTGTTGAGCCTATCATTTTCGCACCTGCGGAATTTAGACTGCAGGCGCAACACCGTAGAAGCGTCTTGGTAATCGTAGAAGATGATTTGGGCCAAGGCATCAGGGACCGCATAAGCGGCTGGGGAACTGTAGATGCAGTCCCAGGCCGGATTAGTAGTTTTCGCACCTGCGATGCCTTTTCCGCAGGTGCGGCTCATGAGCCGCAAATGTGGAAATTGCGGGGCAGATATAGGAGTTTTGAGAGTTTGATATTTTATAACACAAAAATCGAATTGTTGTTTTCATCATCTAATTAAGGAATTTGAGGGTAAAAGTGAAAATGGGGGAAAAAGTTTCCCAATTGAAAATCCGAGATTTGAGTGAGACTTTGATGTCGGATTTCGATGATTTTTTTTCGAGTGTTCTTGTTAGTGAACGGGTGTTCATAATTTGTAAATTTTACCCGATTTCGAGGCGTGGTCCCTGGAGATTTTTTCGGGCTATTTTTCCTAATTTTGCGTTTTAGCTTTGAATTAGTTGAGTTAGTTACTTATAGCTATATTTATATTATGCAATTTATTTGAATAGATTCGTGGCATTCAGAGTTGGATACTCATGGCAAGAGCGTTATTTGAAGTTGATTTGAGCGGTTGACGTAAGTGGCTTGCCTAACCTTGTGTTGGGGACTTCCCTTTAGGACGTTTGATATTATTTGATGTGTGCGCACCGTGTACGTGAGGTGACGAGTACGTACACGGGCCGTTATTGACAAAATCCCAATTTATTCTTATTAAATCATAAATTGTCTTTCCCCTATTGAGTTGCATTAATATGTTAAATTGTTTAGCTTAGAGTAGAAAAGCATGGTTACTGTCTAATTGTCTATTTGATATTATGTGCACCATGTTTAGTTAGGTTACTACTTTTACATATCTGTGATTACATGAACTTTATAAATTTGATGCCATACCTGTCATTTTATCTTGCATCGCATATTTATTTGGGACTACAGACGTATTCTGAAAGATCCCCCTGTACTGCATTTTTATTTTGGGACTACAGACGTATTCCGGGAGACCCCCCTTGTGATGACCCAAGGGGACATTTTATGAATTAAGACTCCGTTCTAGGCTTATTAGCCATAAAAGGTCTAATATTAATTATCTCGATTTGCGTACACAGTCCGAGCGTGAAACCGGAAAGATTTAATGTGAAAATATGAGAAATGCTAATTTTTATGATTTAAAATTTTGTTTTAGTTGACTTGAGTCAACCTTTTGAGTACATGGACTCGGATCTGTGTTCCGACATTCCCGGGAGGTCCGCAGTAAAATTTGGACTTCGGCTTATGCCCAGAATTGAATTCCGAGGTCCCAAGGTTTAGAAATTAATTTTTTAAAGAAATTGTTTTGCTGAATTATTAATGAAATAAAGAGAGGAATTAACATTTGAAACCATTAGTATCAGGCCCGTATTTTTGTTCCGGAGCCCGGTACAGAATTGTTATAGTATTTGAATGCTAACTGTGAAATTTGGTGAGAAACGAAGTTTATTTGAAGTGATTCGGACGTCCGGTTGAGAAATAGTGAACTTTAAGCGTTCTTGAGAAAAATGATGAGTTTTGAGGTTTGATTCATAGTTTTACATGTTATTTTAATGATTTTATCACACTAGCAAGTCAGTATGAAGTTTATAGACTTGTGTGCATGTTTGGTTTAGAGCCCCAAGGGCTCGGGTGAGTTTCGTATAGGCCACATAATGTTTTACACTTACAAAGGTTTGCTGGTTTTCTATTTTCTGGTGCCCAGTTATTTAGTGCTTCACATTCGCGTAGCATCTATCGCAAACTCATAGAGTAAAAATTTAGCTCGGCCTCTTTGTTCTATGCGAACGCGGGACCCCTGACGCAAATGCGATGGGCTGGGGGGAGACCCTATGCGAACGCGATCTAGTCCACGCGAACGCGTGTTGTAACGAGCCTGGGGGAGGGGAACCTGATTTCCTCTATGCGAACCCAGCCCAGTGACCGCGAACGCGAAGGCCAACAACCCTGACTCTATGCAAACATGGGCAGACCCACGCGAACGCGACGAAGGCCTGCCATGTCATATTTAAACATTGTTAAACACGGGTAGATCTCTTTTTCTTCCTATTTTTTGAGCTACCAAGACCTAGAGACGATTTTTTTCACCAAAGTTCATCCCCAAATTGTTAGTAATCAATTATAAACTTATATCTTTCAATTACCCAATGATTTTCATTAATTTTCAATCCGAAATCAAGAATTTCCATGGTAAAAATTGAGGGTTTGGGTAGAATTAGGGAATTTTGTAAAAGACGAATTTTGAACTCGAATTTTGGTCGGATTTCGAAACTAATTGCATATTCGGTCTCAGGGTGAATGGGTAAACGGGATTTGGTCCGAACCCCGAGTTTGGACCAAGCAGGCCCGGAATCGGGTTTTGACGTTTTTTTGAGAAAACTTAGGAAATCATAATTTTCAGAAAAAGTTACTTCCTATAACATTAATTAATTATATTAAACTAATTATGATTAGATTCGAGTGTGTTGGAGGTGAATTCGAAAGGAAAAGTGGTAATTGAGCAGTGAGTGGCCTGCGAAATTTAGGTAAGTGTTGTGTCTAACCCTAGCTTGAGGTAATAGGTATTGTATGACTACTTGTTACCTGTTTGTTTGTTAAATATAATGTATAGGGGAGGTGACGAGTACCTATACGTTGTGGTCAAGTCATACTATGCGAGTAAATGTTATTTCTTGTTATTCTGGTTCTCTTAAAGCCCATCATCTGTGATTATTGTTGTTAGTGAAATGTTGAGAACATTGAGTTGAGATTGAAATGACCAATGATGATAATAACCATGATGAAATATTGATTTTTTTTTTTTGTGAAATTCCTTTGAGAATATTTAGTTTAGATTGAAATATTAAATGGTGATAGAAATTATGATGAAATATTGTATCTCGTGAAATCCCCTTCTTTTGGTTGTTGATGATTTAATGAGACTGTGAGGAAGAGTGTAAAGCACGATGGGTGATGACGTGCATGAATTAATTATATTGTGAGGGAGAGTGAAAATCACGAAGGGTGATTCCGTGCAATTCTTAATTACAATCTTGCGAGAATGAGAGTAAAAGCACGAAGGGTGATGTCGTGTATTCTATTTAGTATTTGGTGAGATTGAGAGTAAAAGCACGAAGGGTGATGCCGTGAAATTTTACTTTCTATCTTTAATTTCTAAAATTATTGTTGATCACTATCTGTGTTTGCCTCATTGTTTTCCTCATTCCTTATGTTGAAAATTCCCTATCACATGCTCCCTTCGTATTAATTGTTGTTTACATTCTTAAATTGCTATTACTTCCTGTTAGCATGATTTTGATCTCCAAGTTTTATGTGGTCTCTTGTCCTAGCCTCGTCACTACTTCGCCGAGGTTAGGCTGGACACTTACTCGGCACATGGGGTTGGCTGTACTGATACTACACTCTGAACTCTATTGTGCAGATCCATGTCCTAACCAGAGTTCGGAGATATCAGTAGTTGTGCATTTTTGTTCGGAGACACGAGGTAGATCTGCTGGCGTCCACAGACTCCTGGAGTCTTCTGCTATTCACTTAGATACTGTTTTAATTAGTAGTTCATGAATTGTGACACCAAATCCTGGGGTAGTTTCATAGTAATATATTTAGTTCGTGGTTCGGTTTATTTATTTGTAAATCATTATATTTAACCTATTCTAAATTTGCTTTTATTGCGTTTAAATAACTTACCAAATGAACAATAGCTAATTGAGTTCTAACATCGGCTTGCCTAGCAAGTATTGTGTTAGGTGCCCTCACGATCTCGTGGTTTGGGAATTTGGGTCGTGCCTAGTTTATATCAGAGCACTAGGTTTCATAGGTCTCACAATTCACGATCAAGCTTGATAGAGTCCGAGCGATCGGTACAGAGACGTCTATACTTATCTCTCAGAGCCTATGAAGTTAGGAAAAAATTCATTTTTATTTCTACTATGTCGTGCGATTCTTGGTATCGCAAATACTAATTGAACTCTTCTACTCTCTCGCAGATGGAGAGAACACGTTCTTCCTCTTCCGCTGGCCAACACTCCGGTCTTCCAACAGCAGTAGCTCCTACTAGGGGCCGAGGCAGGGGCAGGACTCAGCCCATTGCTCAGGCAGCAGCCCCAGCTGTGGAACCCCAGATCGAGATTAATGAGGGGGTTCCATCTCAGACCGTTCCAGCGGGACCAGCTCAAGTCCGAGAGGGGTTCATTGCCACCCCGGTACTTCAGGACGCTTTGGTCTGTTTAGTGAGTATTATGGAGAGTGTGGCCCAGACTGACACATTCCCTGTTACAGCAGTCGTGTCTCAGGCTGGAGGAGGGGTCCAGACTCCTGCTACCCACACTCCGGTTCAGACTACTCCTTAGATTCAGGTCCCCGCAGCCAATTCAGTTCGAGAAATTCATCCAGTTGCTCCAGCACTGCTTGTTGAGGGGGAAGCTATGTCCACTGATGCTTTGTGAAGATTGGACAGTTTCATTAAGTTATTCCCTGTTCATTTTAGTGGTGCTACTTTAGAGGATCCTCAGGAATATCTTGATAGTTGTCATGAGGTATTGCGTAAAATGGGTATTTAGGAGACCAATGGGGTCGATTTTGCTGTTTACTAGATGACTCGTTCCGCCAAGAAATGTTTGAGGAATTATTTGTTGACTCGACTAGTTGGGTCGCTTGCCTTGACATGGGATAAGTTTTCTTATCTCTTTTTGGAGAAGATTCTGCCTGTCACTATTCGAGATGAGAAGTGTTGTCAGTTTGAGCGACTTCAGTAGGGCAACATGACTGTGACCCAGTATAAGACTCGTTTCACGGACTTGCATAGACATGCTATTCTCTTGTTGCCCGCACAAAGAGAGAGGGTCGGAAGATTTATTGAGGTCCTTGCTCATCCCATTAGGTTGAAAATGGAAAAAGAGACAGGGGCTGAGATTTCTTTTCAGGATGCGGCTAATGTGTCCAGGAGGGTTGAGTAGGTTCTTGGGATGGGAGGTTAGGGATTAGAAAAGAGGCCTCGCCATTATGGTGGTTTTAGTGGTGCCTCGTCTTGAGGCGGGGTTAGTTTCAGCAGAGGCTATTCTTCCAGGCCATTCCATTTAGCACTTCAAGAATCACACAGTACCTCAGGTGGTCGCGGTTCTTATATGCCTCCTTCTAATCAGACAGTCTACAGACCACCGTCAGCTCCTATTGGTACACCCCCTCTCCAGAGTGTTCAGGGTGGTTATACTGGTCGATAGGGTAAGTTTGCCGGCCAGCGGCCTCAACAGCTGAGGTCTTGTTACACTTGTGGTGAGTCAAGGCACATTGCTAGATATTTTCCTCGTGCGTCAGATAATTCTATGTATCATAACTCCTGTGCTATAGTTCCAGCATCGCCTGCCCAACCAGTCAGGGGTAGGGGTCAGGAAGCTAGAGGTAGTAGACAAATTGTTAGAGGTGGAGGTCAGGCCCCTAGGTTGGAGGCCATCCCACTAGAGGTGGAGGTTCGCCCATCAGGAGTCTTCCTAGAGACATGGTTCAGGGTGGTGGAGCCCAGTCCCGATTATATGCATTTCCAGCTAGACCCGAGGATGAGTCCTCCGATGTTGTCATTACAAGTATCATTTCAGTTTGCAATAGAAATGCCTATGTTTTGTTTGATTCGTGGTCTACTTATTCTTATATGTCGTCCTATTTTTCCTCGTATTTGGTTGTGCCCCGTGATTCTTTGAATGTCCCTGCTTATGTGTCTACACCGGGGGGGGGTATTGTTGTGGATCGTCTATAGCATTCGTGCGTAGAAATTATTGAGGGTCTTGAAACTAGTGTAGATCTGTTGCTTCTTGACATGGTCGATTTTGATGTCATATTGGGCATGGATTGGTTGTCACATTATTATGCCATCTTGGACTGTCACGCTAAGACAGTTACTTTAGCCTTGCCGGGATTGCCTCGGTTAGAATAGAAATGGACTCTTGGTCATGCTCCCAACATGGTGATTTATTATTCCAAGGCTCGGTGCATGGTTGAAAAAGGATGTTTGGCTTATTTGGCTCATATTACTGATTCTGATGCTGAGATTTCTTCTATAGAGTCGATGCCCATTTTTTGGGAATTTCCAGAAGTGCTTCCTGCTGACCTACCGGGAATGCCACCCGACAGGGATATCAATTTTTTATTGATGTTCCTTCGGGCACTCAGCCCATCTCTATTCCTCCATACAGGATGGCCCCACCAGAATTGAAAGAATTGAAAGAACAGTTGTAAAACCTGCTTGATAGAGGTTTCGTCAGACCTAGTGTCTCCAGACTTTGAGGGATAATCAGTTGTATGAAAAATTTTCAAAGTGTGAGTTCTGGCCAGAGTCAGTAGCTTTCTTGGGTCACGTCGTGCCAGCAGAGAGTATTCAGGTAGATTCTAAGAAAATAGAGGCAGTTAAAAACTGGTCTAGACCCACTTCAGCCGCTGAAAGCAGGAGCTTCTTGGGCTTGGCGGGATACTAAGTCATTTTGTGGAGGGGTTCTCATCTATAGCAGCCCCGATGACGAGATTGACTCAAAAGGATGCCCTATTCAAATGGTCCGATGAGTGTGAGGCTAGCTTTCAGAAGCTCAAGACAGCCTTGACTTCTGCACCAATATTGGTGTTACCATCAGGTTCAGGATCTTTCACGGTATATTGTGATGCTTCCCGTTTTGGGCTTGGAGAAGTATTGATGTAGGATAGCAGGGTGATAGCATATGCATCTTGGTAGTTAAAGATTCATAAGAAGAATTATCTTGTCCATGACTTAGAGTTGGCAGCCATTGTTCATGCATTGAAATATGGAGGCACTATCTTTATGGCGTGCCATGTGAGGTTTACACAGATCATCGTAGCCTCTAGTACTTGTTCAAGCAAAAGGATCTTAATTTAAGACAGAGCAGATGCCTAGAGTTATTGAAAGACTGTGATGTCATTATTTTGTATCATCCAGGAAAGGCCAATGCGGTGGCCGACGCATTGAGTAATTGAGTAGAAAAGCAGTGAGTATGGACAGCCTTGCATGTACTCCATTTGATGAGATGCCGTTAGCTTCTAATATTCAGACGTTGGCTAATTAGTTCGTGAGGTTGGATATTTTGCCCAGCCATGTTCTAGCTTGTGCAGTTGCTCGGTCTTCCTTATTCGAGCGTATTAGAGACCGGCAGGATGATGACCTGCATTTAATGGTCCTAAGGGAAACAGGCTGGCACGGTAGTGCCAAGAAAGTTATAGTTGGAGTTGACGGTGTTTTGAGGATGCAGGGTCGTATATGTGTGCCTAATGTTGATTGCCTTCGTGAGTTGATTCGTGAAGAAGCTCACAGTACAAAGTATTCCATTCACCTAGGTGTAGCCAAAATGTACCAATACTTGAGGCAGCAATATTGGTGGAGAAGGACGAAAAACGATATTGTTACTTATGTGGCTCGTTGTTTGAATTGCCAAAAGGTGAAATATGAGCATCAGAGACCCGGTGGTTTACTTCAGCGGATAGAGATTCCTGAGTCGAAGTGGGAGCGTATCGCTATGGACTTTGTTTTTGGACTCCCACATGCTCAGAGGAAGTTCAACGCCGTTTGGCTTATGGCGGATAGGCTGACTAAATCAACACATTTCATTCTAGTGGCAAGTACTTACACTTTGGAGCGGTTGACAGAGATTTATATTCGAGAGATTGTTCACCTTCACGGTGTGCCCGTATCTATCATTTTTTATCTAGGTACGAAGTTTACCTCGCACTTTTGGAGGGCAATTCAGCATGAGTTGGGTACCCGGGTTGATCTGAGCACCGCATTTCATCCTCAGACGGACGGGCAGTTCAAGCGTACTATTCAGAATTTAGAGGGTAAGCTCCGCGATTGTGTTATTGACATTGGATGTTCTTGGGATCAATTCTTGTCGTTAGCGGAGTTTTCCTATAATAATAGTTATTAGTCGAGCATTCAGATGGATCCTTATGAGGCATTATATTGTAGGCAGTGTAGATCGCTAGTTGGGTGGTTTGAGCCGGGAAAGGCTCGGTTATTAGGTAAAGACTTAGTTCAGGAGGCCTTAGATAAGGTCAAGATTATAGAGGATCGGCTTTGTGCAGCTCAGTCCAGGCAAAAGAGTTACGTCGACCGTAAGGTTTGTGATGTGGCGTTCATGGTTGGAGAGAGAGAGAGAGTATTGCTTCGTGTATCACCCATGAAGGGTGTCATGAGATTTAGGAAGAAGGGTAAGTTGAGCCCTAGGTATATCGGGCCATTTGAGATTCCTGATAGAGTGGGGGAAGTAGCTTATAGACTTGCGTTGTCTCTAGGGTTATCCTCCGTTTATCCGGTATTTCATGTATCTGTGCTCCGGAAATATCATGGTGACCCGTCCCACGTGTTAGATTTCAGCTCTGTCCAATTGGACAAAGTCTTGACTTATGAGGAGGAGCCGGTAGCCATTTTAGACCGACAGGTTCGTCAGTGGAGGTCTAAGAGCTATCCTTCAGTTCGAGTGCAATGGAAAGGTCAGCCCGTTGAGACAGCTACTTTGGATTCCGAGTCGGACATTTAGAGTACATATCCACACTTGTTTGCCAATTCAGGTAATCTTCTATGTTTGTTCGAGGCCGATCTTTTGTTTTAGAGGAGGAGATTGTGATGAACCAAGGGGACAGTTTATGAATTAAGACTCCGTTCTAGGCTTATTAGCCATAAAAAGGTCTAATTTTAATTACCTAGATTTGCGTGTGCAGTTCGGGCGTGAAACCGGAAAGCGTTTATGTAAAAATATGAGAAATACCAATCTTTAGATTTAAAGTTTGGTTTTAGTTTACTTGAGTCAACATTTTGAGTAAATGGACCCGGATTAGTGTTCCGACAATCCTAGGAGGTCCACAGTAAAATATGGGACTTGGGCGTATGCCCGGAATTGAATTCCGAGGTCCCATGCTTTAAAAATCAATTTTTGAAAGAAATCATTTTGCTAAATTATTAATGAAATAAGGAAAAGAATTAACATTTGAAACCATTGGTATCGGGCCCGTATTTTGGTTCCGGGTTCCGGTACAAAATTGTTATAGTATTTGAATTCTATTTGTGAAATTTGGTGAGAAACAAAGTTTATTTTACGTGATTCAGACGTCTGATTGAGAAATAGTGAACTTTAAGTGTTCTAGAGAAAAATGATGAGTTTTGAGGTTTAATTCATAGTTCTATGTGTTATTTTAATGATTTGATCGCACGAGCAAGTCCGTGTGATGTTATTAGACCTGCGTGCATGTTTGGTGTAGAGCCTCGAGGGCTCGGGTGAGTTTCGGATAGGCCACAGAATGTTTTACACTTAGGAAGGTTTGCTAGTTTTCTATTTTCTGGTGCCTAGTTATTTAGTTCTTCGCGTTCGCATAGCATCTATGATGAACACATAGAGTAAACATTTAGCTGGGCCTTTTTGTTCTATGCGAACACAAGACCCCTGACGCGAACGCGATGGGCTGGGGGAGACCCTACGCGAACGTGATCTCGTCCACGCGAACACATGGTGTAACGAGCCTGGGGGAGGGCAACCTGACTGTCCTCTATGAGAATGCGGCCTAATGACTGCGAACGTGAAGGCCAACAGGCCTGACTCTATGAGAACGTGGGCAGGCCCACGCGAATGCGATGAAGGCCTACCCAGCCTTATTTAAACACTGTTAAACACCAGCAGAACTCTTTTTTTTTCTACTTTTCGAACTACCAAGCCCTAGAGACGATTTTCTTCACCAAAGTTCATCCCCAAAGTATTGGTAATCAATTATAAACTTATCTCTTTCAATTACCCAATGATTTTCATCACTTTTCAATCTAAAACCAAGAATTTTCATGGTAAAAATTGTAGGCTTGGGTAGAATTAGAGAATTTTGTAAAAATAGAATTTTGACCTCGAATTGGGGTCGGATTTCGAAACTAATTGCATATCCGGGCTCGGGAGTGAATGGGTAGACAGAATTTGGTCCGAACCCCGAGTTTGGACCAAGCGGGTCCGGGGTCGGGTTTTAACGTTTTTTGAGAAAACTTAGGAAAATCATAATTTCAAGTAAAGTTACTTCCTTTAGCCTTAATTAATGATATTAAACTAATTATGATTATATTTGAATGTGTTGGAGGTGAATAAGAAAGGAAAAGCAGTAATTGAGCAGTGAGTGGCCTGCGGAAGTGAGGTAATTGTTTTGTCTAACCCTAGCTTGAGGGAATAGGTATTGTATGACTACTTTTTACCTGTTTGTTTGTTAAATCCAATGTATAGGTGTGGTGACGAGTACCTATACGTTGTGGTCAGGTCATACCATGCGAGTAAATGATATTTCTTCTTATTTTGGTTGTGTTAAAGCCCATCGTCTGTGATTATTGTTGTTAGTGAAAGGTTCAGAACATTGAGTTGAGATTGAAATGACCAATGATTATAATAACCATGATGAAATATTTATTTTTTTTTGTGAAATTTCTTTGATAACATTGAGTTGATATTGAAATATTAAACGGTGATAGAAATTATGATGAAATACTATATCTCGTGAAATCCCTTCTTTTGGTTGTTGATAATTTGACGAGATTGTGAGGAAGAGTGTAAAGCACGAAGGGTGATGTTGTGCATGACTTAATTATATTGTGAGGAAGAGTGAAAAGAATGAAGGGTGATGGCGTGCATGATTTATTTATAAGGTGAGGAAGAGATAAAAGCACGAAGGGTGATGCAGTGCAATTCTTAATTACAATCTGGTGAGGATGAGAGTAAAAGCACGAAGGGTGATGCAGTGCAATTCTTAATTACAATCTGGTGAGGATGAGAGTAAAAGCACGAAGGGTGATGTCGTGTATTCTATTAAGTATTTTGTGAGGTTGAGAGTAAAAGCACGAAGGGTGATGCTGTGCAAGTTTACTTTCTATCTTTAATTGCTAAACTTATTGTTGATCAATATCTGTGTTTGCCTCATCGTTTTCCTGATTCCTTATGTTGAAAATTCCCTATCACATGCTCCCTTCCTATTAATTGATGTTTACATTCTTAAATTGCTATTATTTCCTGTTAGCATGATTTTGATGTCCAGGTTTTATGTGGTGTCTTCTACTAGCCTCGCCACTACTTTGCCGAGGTTAGGCTCAACACTTATTCAGTACATGGGGTTGGTTATACTTATACTACACTCTGCACCATTTTGTGTAGATCCAGGTACTGACCATAGTTAGGATATATCAGTAGCTGCACATTTTTGTTCGGAGACACAAGGTAGATCTGTAGTCTTCCGCAGACTCCTAAAGTCTTCTCCTATTCACTTAGATATTTTTTTAATTAATTCAAAACAGATACTTATTTCTTTCAGCCCATTTATTTGTAGTATTCATTAGTAGTTCGTGAATTGTGACACTAGACCCTGGTGTAGTTTCATTATATATTTAGTTCGTGGTTCAGTTTATTTATTTTTTCTTCATTTTATTTTTTGATTGCTAATAATCGTAAATCATTGGATTTAATCTATTCTAAATTTGTTTTTATTGCATTTAAATAAGTAACCAAAGGAACAATAGCTAATCGAGTTCTAACATCGGCTTGCCTAGCAAGTATTATGTTAGGTGCCATCACGATCCCGTGGTTTGGGAATTTGGGTCGTGACACCCCTGTACTGGATATTTATTATGGGACTACGGACGTATTTTGGGAGATCCCCATGTACTGCATATTTAAATTGGGGCTACTGACGTATTCCGGGAGATCCCCCAGCACTGCATATTTATTTTGGGACTACAGACGTATTCCGGGAGATCCCATTGTACTGCATAATCATCTGGAACTACGAAAAAATATCCCGGGAGATTCTACCTGGTGTTTCCCTTGTTCTGAGCCGAGGGCTCCATAAATGTTAAGTTCTCGAGAATTTTCTTTAACTGTTACTACTTATCTCTTTTACTGTTTTAAATTGATTATACTTACTCCTATAGGGCCTTAACATGACCTAGTCACTACTTGACCGGGGTTAGGCTTGGCACTAACTAGGTTCCAATGTGGTCTACTCATGCCCTTTCCTGTACATTTTATCGTGTGCAGATCCAGGTACGAGCTACCAGCCTTGCAGATAGTATTTGCTATTGATTCTAGGAGACTACAACGTATTTCTGTCGCGTCTGCAGAATTCTCAGAGTCCCCTTCTACTCCATCATTTAGAGTCTTTTTATGTACTTCCAGACTTTTTTAGATCTACCGTAGTTTATAGATGCTTGTGACTTTGTGACATTTCGGGTCGTTGGGAGAATATTTTGTATAAGCCGAGCGACACTATTTTATTAAAGTTTTTCCCTTAATATTAGTCTTAGCTAGTCGTAGAGACTAGGCTCCGTCACGATACCTTTCGGAGGGTAAATTATGACATGAAAAGTTGGTATCATAGCACTAGGTTCATAGGAGTCGCGAGTCGCGAGTCACAAGCCGGTTTACTAGAGTCTCGTGGATCGGTGCGGAGACGTCCGTACTTATCTTCGGGAGACTAAGTAACTGTTAAGAAAAATCATATTTATTTGATTCCCTTGTAGTGCGAGTTATTGACATCAAAAGTTCAAAATTCTATTATATTCTTTCTCACAGATGTTGATGACCCGCATTGGGAGGACCGACGATCAGGTACCCGATCCCCCTCTTAGAGCTGCCACAAGCCGGGTTTGGGGTAGAGGACGACCACGCGGTGCAGCCCGAGCACATGCGAGAGCTGCGTCAGAGGAGTCCCCCAGCAGCTCCAGCTGGAGGGCCGACACTGGAGATTCTTATTGCTGCTCCAGCCCTCCAGGTGACCTTAGCTCAGTTCATGAGTATGTTCAGCACTCTAGCTCAGGCTGGACTACTTTCGATAGCTCCCGCTACATCTCAGACTGGGAGAGGGGCACAAGCTCCCGCAACCCGCACTCCTGAGTAGAGGGCCCAGGTTGATTAGGCCCCAAAGTAAATTCCTATGCCCCCAATGGCTCCGGTTCAGCATGAGACCAGGGTAGCTGCTTCTGAGGTAGAGCATCTCAGACTTGAGAGGTAGAAGAAGTACCACCCACCTACCTTCAACGGACTAGCTTCAGATGATGCTCTGGGTTTTCTTGAGGAGTGTCATCGTATTCTCTGCACTATGGGCATTGTGGAGACGAGTGGATTTTCTTTCACCGCTTTCCAGCTGAGAGGAGCAACATATCAGTGGTGGCGTGCCTATGAGCTGAGTAATCCGGACGAGGTTGCCTCACTCACTTGGACCCAGTTTTCAGAGATGTTTCTACAAGAGTATGTCCCTCATAGCCTCAGGGATGCTTGGCGTGCAGAATTGGAGCAGCTGCGCAAGGGTGCTATGACTGTGTCGGAGTGTGTAGTCCGTTTCAGTGAGTTAGCTCGTCATGCACTAGCTTTGGTTTCCACTATCAGAGAGAGGGTTCTTCGCTTCATTGAAGGACTCCACCCCAGTATTCGGACCAATATGGCTTGAGTGTTACAGATGGATATCACTTATCAGCAGGGAGTGAGTATTGCTAGGATGGTAAAGGGCATGTTTGCCCATGACAGAGAAGAGAGAGAGCCCAAGAGGTCTCGAGAGACTGGTCATTTCTCAGGAGCTCGTGCACTAGCAACATGCTATGGTAGGGGTTTTCTGAGTCGCCATGTTCATTCAGCTCTTCTAGCAGCCAGTAGTATTCCAGCTCCTCCTAGACCTCAGGAGCCCTATTATGCACCGCTAGTATCCAATATACCTCCTGCTCGAGGTGCTATTACCGGTCAGTCCATCAGACTAGTTCCGAGTCAGCCTCAGCGTCCTCCGAGGGGTTGTTTTGAGTGTTGTGACACTCGTCACATGGTTAGATATTCCCCTAGGTATAGGGGGGGTGCATCTTCACAGACTTATCAGGCTCCAAGTGCTCCACCAGGTCCTCCGGCTATTCTTCCAGCCCCAGCTGCTGCCCCACCTTCTCCCGCTGCTCGAGGTGGATGTTGGGGAGGTAGAGGTCGCCTTAGAGGGGGAGGCCACGCCAGGTACTATGCCCTTCCAGCCCGTTTAGAGGCTATCGCTTCAGATTCAGTCATCACAGGTATTGCCGAAAGGATGCATCAATATTATCTTGATTCCTTCGTCATTGTGTTTATTGATTACATACTGGTATATTCCCGATCTCGGGATGATCATGATCAACACTTGAAGACCGTGCTTCAGACTTTGAGGGAGAAGAAATTGTATGCAATATTTTCTAAGTGTGAGTTTTGGATTGATTTAGTGGCATTCTTGGGCCACGTACTGTATTGTGATGAGATCAAGGTGGATCCGAATAAGGTGGTGGCGGTACAGGGTTTGCCTAGGTCGTCATCAGCTACAGAGATCCGCAGTTTCCTTAGTTTGATGGGGTACTAGTGTCGCTTTGTAGAAGGATTTTCATCTATTGCAGCACCTATGACCAGACTGACCCAGAAGGGTGCTCGGTTCAGGTGGACTGAGGAGTGTGAGGAGAGCTTTCATAAGCTCAAGACATCTTTGACTACATCCCTAGTATTGGTATTGCCTATAAGGTCATTGTCCTACACTGTCTATTGTGATGCCTCGAGGATTGGCCTTGGAGCGGTATTGATGCAAGATCGTATGGTGATTGCCTATGTGTTTATAAATTTGAAGGTGTATGATATGAATTATCCGGTCTATGATTCGAGTTGGCAGCTATTGTTCATGCCCTGAAGATCTAGCGTCATTATTCGTATGGTGTTCCCTGTGAGATTTACACTGATCACCGGAGTTTGCAACAGTTGTTCAGGCAGAAGGACCTTAATTTGCGTTAGCGGAGGCGGTTGGAGCTAGTTAAAGATTATGATATCACTATATTGTACCACCCGGGGAAGGCTAATGTAGTGGTCGACGCCTTGAGTCGCCGGACGGAGAGTTTGGGGAGTTTCGCATATCTTCTAGTAGCTGAATGGCCTTTAGCCTTGGATATTCAGTCTTTAGCTATCCAGTTCGTGAGGTTGGATGTTTCAAAGCCTGGACGGGTACTAGCTTGTGTGGTTGCTCGGTCTTCTCTTTATGACTGCATTAGAGAGCATTAGTATGATGATCCCCACCTCCTACTTCTCCAGGATAGGGTTCGGGGAGATGATGCTAGTGTCACGACCCAAATCCTACACTGACCGTGATGGCGCCTATCGTTGTACTAGGCTAGCCAATTTACTGAACATAATAAAAAAAACATTCCATTTAAAACAACAACGAAATGTATCAAAAATCTTGCACGTTCAATATTTCAAAATCTGCGGATAATCAAAGAAAATATCATAACAAAAATCCCCAAACCCGGAGACAACAGTCATGAGCGCTAAATAGAACATAGAATCTGACACAGTATTTCCTAAAAACATAAAGTCTAGGAAAATGTAAACATGCGACCAAATGATAGGGAGAAGGGTGGGGCTGCGAACGTTGTGCAGCTACCTCACAATCTCCGACCAGCTCCACTGAGAACAATCGAATCTCACTCGATCAGGGCACCTGGATCTATACACAAGGTGTACGGAGTAACATTAGTATACCAACTTAGTAAGTAACAAATATAAATAAGGACATGAGTGCAGTGACGAGCTTTAAAATCATGCAAAGGTCATATAAGAAATATCAGTGGAAAAATAGTAAAACAAGTCCGAAAATCTACGTTCCGAAAGTTTCATAAACTCCATTTTTCCCTTTTCCAATCTCATGTAAACATTTATTCAAGATTTATCGTTTAGAGGAAGAAATACAAATAAGAGTGAAAACAACAGTTTCATAGCAAATAGTCCCCTCGTGCACAGTGTCACTCACAAATAAAGCCAATCGAGCGAGCCTCTCAGTCACTTGTGACTCATCTTTCGTCAATCAACACTCATACCCAGCACTCACGCTCAATTGTATCATATAATAACCGATGTAGAGTGCAGCCCGATCCATGTATATGTATATATATAACGCTACGGTGTGCAGCCCGATCCATAAATAATCGGCTGCGCTCACTGGGGGTGTACATATTCCAGAGGGGCTACTACAGCCCAAGCGCTAAATCGCTGCCGCGCGCAGCCCGATCCAATATATATAATGTTGCGGCGTGCAGGCCGATCAAATATATATATCGTTGCGGCGCGCAGCCCGATCCAATATATATGTATATATGTATATAACATGCGGCGTGCAACTCGATCCATCACTATCCTCACAAACCCGGCTCTCAGCCTCGCTCAGTCATCACCCTCTCAAGCCACTTGGGCATCTCACCACAATCATAGGGACTCAGCCCAAAACATCTCTCATTTGTTTGAAAATAGGGTGATAAACAGGAATGAAAATTAACAAATATAAATCCTGACTGAGATCATTTTTTCTATCAAAAATAGTATGAGAAATAGTAGTAAAACACCCCTGAGGGTCCAAACAGGTCGGCACAAGGCCCCAAACATATCCAACAACCCAAATATAGTGTAAATCTCTAAAACACGGAGTATCCCATGATTTCAAATTAAATACGCGGCTTAATAGTCTCTATGGGACGGACCAAGTCACAATCCCTACCGATGCATGCCCACACGCCCCTCACCTAGCATATGCGTCACCTCATTTATCAAAACAATATGAAATACTGGGGTTTCATAGCCTCAGGTCAAGATTTACATTCATTACTTACCTACCTCAAACCGGAAGAAAACTACTCCGCGATGTCTTTGCTTCTCGACTCGGCCTCAACGCGCTCCAAATCTATTCAAAATAGATTCATATCGTAAATACACTAACGGGACAAAGCCCACTCGAAAATATGCAATTTACATGATAAATCCCGAAATTGGCCAAACCCGCCCCCCCGTCCCATGTCTCAGATTCTGATAAAAATCACAAAACTAGAATCCTTAGACACTCATGAAATCATTCATACTAAATACATAAAAATCGGACCCCAAATGGCCCCTCAATTCCCCAATTTAAACTCTCTTTCAAGCCCTTAATCTTCCAATTTCACAACTAAAGCATGATTAAACAATGGGATAATTGCCATAAACACAAGATACAATGTCCATGTAGCTTACCTCACTGAATACACTTGGTTCCCCCTTGAAATCCCAGCTAAAAGCTCCAAAGTCTGTCTAAAATGGTGAAGGAAATGAGAGAATTTTGCGAAGGCAAACTCATATAGGTTCTGCCCAGTGATATCGCACATGCGACCAAAACCCCGCACCTGCGGCGCTGCACTTACGAAAAATCCCTCGCAGGTGCGGAATCTCATTTAAGCCCAAAATTCTGCATCTGCGGTCCTCAACACGCACCAATGGGCCCGCAGGTGCGTCCCAACTTCCGCACCTGCACTCCCAAGCCAGGTTCCTATTTTCCGCATTTGTGCAAGGTGTTCCGTACCTGTGCCTTCGAACCTGCGGCTCCCCGTCCGCAGGTGCGACAACACAAGTAGGCCTGCACCTGCAGCCCTTTCCTGTAATTTTCCCAACTTCCACCCTTCTGAAATCATCTTAAATAAATCCCGAGCCCCTCGGGTCCTCAACCAAAAGCACCAACAAGTTATATATCAATATACAAACCTAGTCGAACCCTCGGAACGCTTAAAATAACATGAAAACACCAAATCGAATCAATATCAAGCCTAACGATTCCTAAACTTCCGAAAGTCGCCAATCATGCCAAAACCACCCAAACCACGTCCAAATGACCTGAAAATTTGCACACATATCCTAAATGACAGTACGGACCTGCTCCAACTTCCTTAATTCCTATCTGAACGCGATAGCTAATTTTCCCACTGCCGACCGGAACTCGCCAAAAATCCAATTTTGCCAATTCAAGCCTAATTCTACTCCGGACCTTCGAATGACATTCCGAACACACTCCTAAGTCCCAAATCACCTAATGAAACTATCCGAGCCATGAAACCCCCATTCTTAGATCATTTACCTACAAGTCAACTTTCGGTTGACTTTTCCAATTAATTCACCAATCAAAGAGACTAAGTGTCTAATTTTTCACCACAACCAACCCGAACCCGAATCGATCAACCCAACGCAACACAAAAGAGCTCAACCAAACAAGAATTAATCATAAATGGAAAGAAAACAGGGTTAAACTCTCAGAATGACCGGTCGGGTCGTTATATTCTCCCCTCTTACACAAATGTTCATCCTCGAACAGGTCTAGAAACATACCTAGAGTATCAAATAGGTGGGGGTATCTGCTCTGCATCTCCCGCTTAGTCTTCCAGGTGGCCTCCTCCACTGGCTGCCCTCTCCACTGCACTTTTACTGAATCTATGTCCTTAGCCCTCAACCTTCTGACCTGACGACCATAAATAACTATTGGCTCTACCTCATAAGACATATCACCCTCAAGCTTAACCGAACGGATGTCCAAAATATGAGACGAGTCACCAATACATGGAAACATGTTACATTGCATGCACGCTCGACAAGCTGGGTGGCAAGGAAAGTCTATAAGCCACCTCTCCATCCCTCAGAAGCACCTCGAAAGGCCCAGTGAACCGGGGAGTCAACTTGCCCCTCTTTAGAAACCGCATACCACTCTTCATGGGTGACACCTTCAGTAGTACTTTCACCCCAGCCATGAAAGATACATTCCTGACCTTCAGGTCAGCATAACTCTTCTGCCTCAACTGCGCCGTGTGAAGCCGCTCCTAAATCAACTTCACCTTATCTAGATCATCCTGTATCAAATCCGTACCCAAGAATATGGCCTCGCCCGGCTCAAACTAACCAATCGGAGATCTATACCTCCTCTCATACAAAGCCTCATATGGAGCCATCTTAATGCTCGACTGATAACTATTACTATATGCAAACTCCGCGAGTGGTAGAAACTGGTCCCATGAACCCCCAAAGTCAATAACATAAGCGCGCAACATGTCCTATAGAATCTGAATACTGTGCTCGAATTGACAGTCTGTATGAGGGTGAAAAGTTGTTCCCAACATGTGCTCGAATTGACAGTCTGTCAGAGATGATGAAACTAGAACACCATGCAGTTGAACAATCTCCTTGATATAAACCTCAGCTAGCCGCTCCGAACAATAAGTAGTACCAACAGGAATGAAGTGAGCGGACTTAGTCAGCCGATCCACAATAACCCATATAACATCAAACCTCCTCATAGTTCATAGGATTCCAAATACAAAATCCATGGTGATCCACTCCCACTTGCACTCAGGAATAACAAAATTCTGATGCAATCCACCTGGTCTCTTATGCTCGTACTTGACCTCCTGGTAGTTGAGACACCGAGCTACAAATCCAACAATAACCTTTTTCATCCACCTCCACCAATAATGTTGCCTCATATCCTGATACATCTTAGTGGCACCCGGATGGTTTTAGTACCGCGAGTTGTGGGCCTCCTCAAGAATCAACTCTCGAAGCCCATCCACATTAGGCAAACATACCCGATCATGCATCCTCATAACACCATCATCGCCAATAAATGCATCCCTAGAATCAACTCGTCGGAACCCTATACTGAAGAACAAGAAAGTGTGGGTCATCATACTAGCGCTCACTGATAAGGTCATAAAAATAAGACCTGGAGGCTACACAAGCCAATACCCCGCAGGGCTCCGATAGATCCAACCTCACCAACTGGCCTGCTAAGGGCTGAACATCAAGTGCTAATGGTCTCTCAACTGTTGGAAGATATGCTAGACTCCCCAAACTATCTGCTCTACGACTCAAGGCATCGGCCACTTCCTTGGTCTTCTCTGGATGGAATAGAATAGTGATATCATAGTCGTTGAGAAGCTCCATCCATCTCCTCTGATGCAAATTTAGATCCTTCTGCCTAAACAAGTGTTGCAGGCTACGGTGATCCGTAAAAACCTCACAATGAACCCCATAAAAAATATGACGCCAAATCTTAAAGGCGTGAACAACGGCTGCTAGCTCGAGATCATGCACCGAGTAATTCTTCTTATGAGTCTTCAACTGGCGTGAGGCGTAGGCAATCATCCTACCCTCCTGCATCAAAACAATAACAATGCCTATCCTCGAGGCATCACAATACACATTATAAGAACCTGAAGATGATGGAAATACTAACACTGGAGCTGAGGTCAAAGATGTATTGAGCTTCTCGAAGCTCTACCCACACTCGTCTGACCACCTGGACAAAGCACCCTTCTGAGTCAATTTGGTCAAGGCTGAAGCAATAGAAGAAAACCCCTCCACAAAGCGACGTAAATACCCGCCAAACTAAGGAAGCTCCTAATCTCTATAGCTGAGGATGGTTTGGCCCAACTCTGCACCGCCTCTATCTTCTTCAGATCAACCTGAATACCCTCACTGGACACCACGTGCCCCAAGAAAGCTACTAAGACAAGCCAAAACTCACACTTGGAGAACATTTCATAAAGCTTCTCCTCTCTCAATCTCTGCAATACACCTCTCAAATGTTGGGCATGCTCCTCCTGGCTACGAGAATACACCAGGATGTCATCAATGAACACAATAACAGAGGAATCCATATATGGCTGGAATATGATGTTCATCAGATGCATGAATGTTGTTGGGGCATTGGTCAGCCCAAGCGCTATATCGCTTCCGCGCGCAGTCCGATCCAATATATATAATGCTACGGCGTGCAGCCCACTCAAATATATATATCGTTGCGGCGTGAAGCCCGATCCAATATATATGTATATATGTATATAACACTGCAGCGAGCAGCCCAATCCATCACTATCCTGACAAACCCGGCTCTCAGCCTCGTTCAGTCATCACCCTCACAAGCCACTCGGGTATCTCACCACAATCACAGGGACTCAACCCAAAAAATTTCTCATTTGTTTGACAACAGGGTGATAAATAGGAATGAAAATGAAAAAGTATAAATCATGATTGAGATCATATTTTCTATTAAAAAGAGTGTGAGAAATAGTAGTAAAACACCCCTAAGGGTTCAAATAGGTCAGCACAACGCCCCAAACATGGCCTATGGCCCAAATATAGTCTAAATCTCTAAACCACGGAGTATCACGCGATTTCAAATCAAATACGCGGTTTAATAGTTTCTATGGGACGGACCAAGTCACAATCCCTACCGGTGCACGCCCATACGCATGTCACCTAGCATGTGTGTCACCTCATTTATCAAAACAATATGAAATACTGGGGTTTCATACCCTCAGGTCAAGATTTATGTTCGTTACTTACCTCAAACCGGAAGAAAACTACTCTGCGATGCCTTTGCTTCTCGACTCGGCCTCAACACGCTCTGAATCTATTCAAAACATATTCATATCATCAAAATACGCTAAAGTGACAAAGCCCACTCGGAAATAGCTAATTTACATCATAAATCTAGAAACTAGCCCAACCCGACACCCGAGTCCACGTCTTGAATTCTGATAACACAAAACTAGAATCCTTACGCTCTCACGAGTTCATGCATACCAAATACATCAAAATCAGACCCCAAATGGCCCCTCAGGCGACTTGCGACTGGAGACGGCAGAAGAGAGAACCCAGCATCGAATTTCATGGCCAATTTGGCAGGTGGCCAGCCACCCACTGTGGCTGGGCTGCCTCCCCCACCACCCCCTAACTTACCCCAGCCCACAACAAATCCAAACAACACATCACAACCCATGGATTATGCCAAAGCTTTAAAACCTACGATGATCAACACGAACATGTCTGCTGTCGAGCCAATTCCAGTGAGACGAGCCTCGTTCCTTCAAGGGCAACCCATGGTGAAGGTCATGGAGTCAGATGTTGAACGTGTGAACATCCTTGAAGGTTTGAAGTTTGCTGTTGTATGCAAATTTTCGTATGGATGGCCAGAAATCCAATAATTACGTAGAATTCTACCCATGCAATGTGGAATTAAGGGTGAGTGTAACATTGGCTTCCTTAGAGATAGGCATGTATTGGTTAGACTGAATTTGTGGCAAGACTACATAGATTTCACGTCGAAGTCAGTTTATTACGTTAAAGACAAGTTTGGGCATGAATATCAGTTGAGAACACTGTTATATGATACCAAGTTTAAGGCAGGCGAGGAGACTCCTAAGGTGATGGCCTGGATTTCCTTTCCAAATCTATTGCCAACCTTCTTTGTAAAAGAATGTTTATTCTCTCTAGCTTCAGCAGTTGGCACCCCATTACACCTTGATTTGGCCGATGTGTTAACAAGACGTGACCTAGTTGTGCTCGCGTTAAGGTGTCAATGGATGTATTAGCTGATCATCCAAAAAAAGTTCGTATGGATATTGAGAATGATGGTACTGGTGAGATAAGGACATAGTGGATTACTATTAGATACGACTACTTACCTAAATACTGTAAGGAATGTAAACTCAAGGGTCATGATATGGTAGAGTGCTGGAGATTACATCCTGAACTTATGGAGAATAGGGTGGATGAACAGGCTGGAGGTAAGGAATCAGTGTTTGGAATGTGGGTGCTCAATGGAAAGAAGTTAAGGACAATAGAGGTAAAGGAAAGGAGAAACAAGCAGAGTGTGTTACTAAAACTGGACAAGAAATTGTTCCAGTTCATAAAGAAAATGCTATGGTACCACAACAAGTTCAAACTACAAATAAGTTTGCAATATTGGAGGTGGAAAGTGATGAAGTCCAGGATCACAATCAACTAGTCTTGGTTGATGGGAATACAGACCAAGCATCAGTGCAAAATGTTCTGGCCACATCAAAGTTAAACTATGCAGCACCAGCTTATAAACCAAAATCACCTAGGATGGATAAGTCAAAGAAAAAGGATTATACAAAGCTTAACACAACTGGGAAGGGTATATATCCAATTGTTCCTAATGTCAGCTCAATTGCTCCTAAAAGGAATACTACCAATCAGGAAGAAAACAGACACAAGGAGAACACAAGGGGAGAAAACCAACGAAAGAAGACTACTGCACAATGGGTTCAAAGAGATTTCAATGATAATATGGTGGGTATCAATACATCATGCCAAGAGGTCGCAATTCAAGACACTAGAGTTGATGCAGAACTGGGAAACAAAGTAGATAATGATCAAGTTGAGGATCCAGACTATGAAAAATTCAAAAGCGATGAGAGAGTCAAGTGGAAAGGTGATAGACTATGGAATAACCAGACAGAGGTTGACTCAGAAGAAGGTGAGATTCCTGATGAGATGCCAAGTGAGGAGGAAGGTGGAGGAGATGTAGATAATGGAGAAGATCAAGGTGATAAGGATTATAGTAAAGAAAACCAGCTTAATGATGAACAAAGAATAGCAAGTCTCAAAATATTCGATATACATGTACAAGGAAAGGGTGACCTTGAGGAAATATGTATATTGGAAGATCCTGGGGATCCTGGGGACCCAGGTGGGGCAGTAGATATAGTTGAGAAAACAAAAGCTGGATGCCTTGACAAACCAAATGCCAGTGCAAAAGGAAAAAGAGAAATATCTAGTAAATTACAATTGGAAGCTGGCATTGTTTCAGAAAATCAATCCCAAATTGAGGTTAATAAAGGAGACAGAAGCTTGACAGTTATGCAGAAGAATACAGATAATTTGGTAGCTGGGGAAAATATTATACAACACGATCTTGCCAACAAAGATATGGATGAGGAGTCCTTAGCACAAAATTTTCTCAATGTGGCTAGACAGGGAGATTTATCTCCAAGGCACATGGAGAAAGGGAGATCAACAACCAAAGGAAAAGGAAAGCAAGGGAAGGTTGCAGCAATAGCATCAACAGGAGGAGTACAAACTAGGAGAACACTCTCTAAGTCTCAAAACCTTTGATGGATGCATTAATATGGAATGTAAGGTCTGTCAAAACGATGCAGGCCTTTGAAAGATTGATAACAATGCACAAAAAACACCATTTTGAATTTATAGGAATTATGGAACCTAAGCAACAAGCTAGCAAGATGGAGAGATACAGAAAAAGAATTGGATTAGCTCAGGCAGTAGTAAATGTCTCTAATAAAATTTGGGCTTTCATTGATGAAGTTTTTGAAGTGACAATTGTATATAATCTGGTGCAGCAGCTTACGCTAAAACTAATTCATACTGAATCTCAGGTGGAACTCATGCTCACACTGGTATATGCCAAGTGTGATGCAATAGAAAGAATAGAGTTATAGGACTCCATGTATGCTTTAGCATCTGATATGACAATACCATGGCTTGTGGGGGTGATTTCAATGTCATTTTGGATGAGGAGGAGAAGTTTGGAGGTTTACCAGTGTCTATTAATGAGGTTGATGACTTCAGACACTGCATTAACACATGTAACTTAGCAGATTTGGGATTTAAAGGTTGTATATTCACATGGTGGAATGGAAGAACTGAGGAAGATTGTATTTTCAAGAGACTGGATAGGTGCCTTGGCAACATTGAACTACAACAGACCTTTCCTGGTCTAAAAGTCACTCATTTAGCTAAAATAGGTTCTGATCATTGCCCTATGCTATTGAAATGTGATATAGAAGTCACACCAATCAAGAAATCATTCAGATTCCTTAATTTCTGGATAAAACATGATACATTCAAGGAGGTGGGCAAGGAGAACTGGACAGCTGACTTTAGTGCTAATCCTTTTGTGATCTTCAATCATAAACTGAAAAAGTTAAAAAAAGCATTGTCCAGATGGAGTAAAAATACATATGGGGACATGTTTCAGAAAATTGCTAGCTTGGAAGAAGTTGTGATGGTTCATGAAAGACAGTTTGAAGTTGTTCCTAATTAGATGAATAGACAGAGATTGCAGAGGGTACAAGCTGAAATGATCAAATCCTTTGCACTGGAGGAACAATTCTGGAGACAAAAAGCTGGCATGAATTGGTTCAAAGATGGGGATAGAAATACCAAATTTTTCCATGCTCAAGTCAATGGGAGAAGGGAAAAGTTGAAATTAAACAGAATAAAAGATAGTTCTGGGAACTTGATTGAAGATGAGGAGCAGATTGCAGTCGAGGAAGTCACATTCTTCAAGGAGAAATTTTGTGCAACTGTGGTACCAACTAACTTTGATATACTTAACTATGTGCCTAGAATGGTTAATGAAGATCAAAATGAACAGCCTATGAGTATGCCTACTAAACAGGAAATTAAACTGGCAGTGTTTGGTTTGAATGGGGAGTCAGCTGGAGGTCCAGATGGATATACAGGAGCTTTCTTCCACTCTTGTTGGGATATAATTGAAGAAGATATATACAACATGGTTCTGGCCTTTTTTTGTGGACAACAGTTGCCTAAATGTGTTACACACACAAACATTGTCATGTTGCCCAAGAAGAAGGAGGTTAATACATTTGCAGATCTGAGACCAATTAGTCTGAGTAATTTTGTGAATAAGATTTTCTCAAGAGTAATCCACGACAGAATGGTGGGGATATTACCTAGTTTGATTTCAGAAGAACAAGCAGGATTTGTTAAAGGAAGGAGCATAGTAGAAAATGTGTTACTAACACAGGAAATCATAACAGATATAAGGCTTAGGACCAAGGCAGGCCCAAATGTAGTAATTAACTTGGATATGACAAAGGCATATGATAGGCTTTCATGGTTGTTTCTCACTAAAATGTTGAGGAAATTGGGATTTGAAGAAGGTTTCATAGGTATGATTTTTGACTTGGTTGGGAATAACTGGTACTCTATCCTGGTGAATGGGCAGCCTCATGGATTCTTCAAATCATCGAGGGGAGTCAAACAAGGTGATCCTCTGTCACCTGCATTGTTCATTTTGGCTGCTGAAGCATTATCTCGAGTATTGAATTCTTTACATCAACAACAACAATTATGTGGATTTGGTCTCCCTAAATGGAGTCCAAAAATAAAC
>MDKI01045508.1:0-18124 GCA_005239505.1 Nicotiana paniculata
TATATATATATATATTAATAATAATAATAATAATAATAATAATAATAATAAAAACCACTTTCCCCACTTTCCCATTTCACTCATACCTCACCCCCACAAATCCTAACTAACCACCCATGATCCCCACGTCTGAATTCAAAACACACACACCTACACCCCATAAAACTCCTCCTTCTTCTTCTTCTTCTTAAAAGGCAGACCCTTCACAAAAAAAAAAAAAAAAGGAAACGCTAATTCCCTACCCCATCCCAGCCGCCAGTCACCTCCCTCCCACCAGCCGTCGACTCCTGCCCCCATTTCCGGAGAACCAGCTGCCAGACTTGACAACCGGTGGATCCGGTCGTTCACCCATAACCTCCATTCCCTTCAACTCCTTCCTCATCTTGCTCTCACAGATTAATAGACAAGATATTCGAATCCCGTCGAAAGAGGTGAGTCTCACCGGAAATGGCGACCTACAGTGACGAGTGGAAACTCTATCCCCTCAAACTGGAGGGACAGTAGCCGCCTTCCCCTTTAATCCTCTCTCTACTGTATCAAACGCTACGGACGTCGCTTAAAGCTCTAAAACTAGTCCGTGAACGGCTCACTTCCTTCTCAATCGAACTCCAGCCTACTTTCAAGGTCTAAAAGCTAGCTTAAACCTAGATTTGAGATTACTGGCCGGAGAATGCCATTTCCGGCAATCTTGTGTTTCCGGAATTTCGAGTTGGATTTCTCTGTTCCTCACTTAAGTTGCTGTCAAAGCCGAGATGGTTCCCATTATAGTGAGTACCGTTTGTGAGGTTTGTCGATCGAAATCTCCGGTCGCACGTTCGTCTGCTCGTTTCAAGATTTATTAACTGTTCTTTTAATACAACTTTCAAGAGTGTGCAACAGTAAAAGTGCATTTTTCAAACCTTATTTCATTTCATCTCTTATTCTAGTTTGGTGAAGGAGTTAATTTGGTTTGGAATTTTGTTATGTTGGTTTGGTGGCGTTTGCACTCTTTGCATTATCTGGTTAAGATTCTTAAATCGTGATATTGTTTGGTTAAGTTTCTTAAATGGTGACAACGAGTAGGATAATCTGATATTTCAATGCAATCTCGACTTATATGCTAAAAGCTTTGCAGCTCGCTGAATGTTTTAGGCGTACTCTAAATTAGTGAAATCCCCGTGATTATGTACATGTTCGCGTGACATAGTTATGAATTTGTTATCGAAGTATGCAA
The DNA here is from genome assembly GCA_005239505.1 of Nicotiana paniculata. NCBI lineage: Eukaryota > Viridiplantae > Streptophyta > Magnoliopsida > Solanales > Solanaceae > Nicotiana > Nicotiana paniculata. Next base: position 1,214 of record MDKI01045508.1, read on the forward strand.
CTTCGGCCAAACATTTCTTAAATAATAGGCGTGACAAATTATGTACACGTACGCGTGACATGATTTAAACGCCAATTTAAAAAAATAAATAAAACCAAGGTACACGTTCGCGTGAATTTGTCAAATAATTTTAATATTGACTAAGGGCTATTAATTATGTACACGTACATGTGATATGATTTTTAGCACACTAAATTAAACGGGTATACGTACGCGTAACTCGCATTAAGGTAATCCTTTTAGATAAATCAAATAATTAAAAATGGTAAATGTAAAAATTCACATAGGTATAAAATCAGTAATTAAACAATTTAGGCCAAGTTTAATCATTAAGCGACCGTGCTAGAACCACGGAACTCAGGAATGCCTAACACCTTCTCCCGGGTTAACATAATTCCTTACCCGGATTTCTGGTTCGTAGATAATTTAAACAGAGTCAAAATTTCTCGATTTTGGGATTTCTAATAAATAAATGGTGTCCCGGAACACCGTATAAAATTCGGGTGGCGACTCCGAAAAAAAAAAAAAATCCCAAAAATCGATTAATGTCACTTAATTGGAAAAATCCCCTTATCCCCACCCTTGGCGGAAAAAGGAGGTGTGACACACACTACTTCAAAATCATCCTACAGACTTATTCAAGAAATAAAATCACCAAAATAACTTCAAAAATAATGAATTAAACTCCAAAATCTATAGAAGTTTCTCAAACTTCATAAACTTCTAAATTTCCAATTTTGATCCGAAACACGTCAAACCAAGTTCGTTTCTTACCAAATTTTACAGATAACTCACATAACACATATTGAACCTGTTCCGGCTTCAGAACGATAATACGGGCTCGGTAATACAGATTTCAGATCAAAGTTCATTTTCAGAAGTCCTTATTATTTTCAGAAAATAATTTTCTTTAAGAATTCATTTCTCGGACTTGGGACCTCGGAATTCGTTTCCGGGCATATGCCCAGGTCCCATATTTTCCTACAGACCCTCCAGGACCATCAAATCACAGGTCCGGGTCCGTTTACCAAAAATGTTGACCAAAGACACCTTTATTTAAATAATTATTATAAGAACATCATTTTATCAATTTTCCACATAACGGCTTCCCGGCTACACGTCAGAGCTGCTCACGCATATCTAGGTGAAATAAAAGGAGGCTTTCATGGCCTCGAAACATAGATTTCTCTACAATTACACGGGATGACCTTATGGGTCATCACATTTTTAGGTACTACCAAAGTGTTAGCTATCCAGTTAGGGTACGTTACCTCTCGTATCGAACCAATATTCAAGAGTTTCTATACCTCTTCGTCAATCACTTGGTTCTTGAATAGTCCTTTCTTTCTTTCCTTCTGCTTAACAGGTACGAAGGATGGATCTTTATTTAGTTTATGAGTCATCACTTCTAGTGGGATACCTTTCATATCTGAGTGGGACCACGCAAAGCAGTCTGTGTTAGCCTTTAAATAATCAATTAACTTACCTCTTTGACCGGGGCCCAATCTCGTTCCTATATACACTTTCTGTTCAGGATTTTGTTCAGACAATGGAACAACTTCGAGCTCTTCCGTAGTTGTTTTGATGTGCTCGTCTTCCTCTGGTTCATGAATGACGTCCGGTCTGGAATCTGCATCCGTGTGGTCTAATGCACCTTCAGTGGTAAATTGATTCACCTTCTCGTAAGTATTTTCTTTCGTACCTGTTTCAGCAATAATACCTTCCGTACCTATTTGGGTAGTAATTTCTTCCATGCCTGTTTGGGTGGTGTTACCCGCTTGGGAGATTCCCTTACCTTTTGATTCTTCCACCTCTATTTTTTTATTGTAGTGTACCACGGATTTTATATTTCTTGCGGTTTGCTGATCACCTCTAATTTGCTGAATCCCCAATTCAGAGGGGAATTTAATTACCTGATGCAAGGTGGGGGGTATTGCTTTCATGTCATGGATCCATGGCCTTCCCACGATTATGTTATAAGCCATGTCAGTATCGATGACTTGGAACCTGGTTCTTTTGATCACCCCCTCAGCATAAGTGCTAAGCTCAATTTATCCTTTTGTTATAACTATAGAGTTATCAAACCCTGATATGGCTCGTGCCCTTGGAATTACTTGATTCCCCAGTAGCATTTCTTCCACGACTGTTAGCAAAATAATATTGACTGAACTACCTGGATCAATCAACACTCTTTTTACGTTAGTGTCATGAATAAGTACAGATATTACCAGGGCATCGTTGTGAGGAAGCATTAATCCGCCGATATCTGCATCATCGAAGGTTATATCGTCCACTTCCAGATTTTCACGAACCCGTTTTCCATGTGTAATTGTGAACTTTGTGGTCATTTTGCAGACCACTCCGTTTACTTCTTCACCTCCGTGTATCACGTTGACGGTTCGTTTTGGAGAAGGAGGCTTTGGGGGCTCCTGCCTGTTCTTCATATATGCCAATTCACCTTTATCACTAAACAATTCTGTTAAATAGCCTTGTTTCAATAAATTTTCTACTTCATCTTGTAAAAATCAGCAATCCGCAATCTTGTGCCCATAATCGTTATGGAATTCACACCAGTGATCTGGGTTCCTTCTATTTGGATTTGATCTTTGCCTTGTTTCCCATGTTCCTCAATATTGAGACAAATCCAGTAGTACTCACATTAAATGTATGATCCCCAATTCGGGTATTACCTCTAGGTCGTTCATATTGATCTTTTCTGGATCTAGATGAGGATGAGACTACGTCTCTTCCTGGTGGTCTATAGTCTGACCTAGTGTTTTCGAACTTGGGACAAATATCACGTCCCGAGGGTCCTAAGTAAGGATCGTACCTGATCTTCTGTCTGATTCAGGACGTCTAGATCTGGAATGATCTTCATCTCTTGAACGAGCAATGATATCTTCTTCTATTCTGAGTTTAGTACTATACCTGTTATATATATATATCGTTCCATGTTGTAGCGGGGAATTCTCTTAAGACTTTCCTTAAGTCGTCTCGTGGCTTCTGAGCTTTTATCGCTTATGTTGCTTGCAAATGCCATGGCTGCCCAATTATCAGGCACCCTGGGCAATTACATTCTTTCTCGTTGAAACTTATCTACAAACTCATGGAGTAGTTCCGTGTCTCCTTGTCTTATTTTGAATATGTCTTCCATTCTTTTCTCAACTTTTTGTGCACCAGAGTGTGCTTTTATAAATGAATCTGCAAGCTCAGCAAAAGAGTCAATAGAATTTTCAGGGAGAAGAGAATACCGGGTTAGGGCTCCTTTGGTAAGTATTTCCCCAAATTTTTTGACAAGGACTGATTCAATCTCTTGTTTTGTTAAGTCGTTGCCTTTTACTCCAGTAGTGAAATCAGTCACATGATCACGTGGGTCAGTTGTTCCATCATATTTGGGAACGTCAGGAATTTTAAACTTCTTGGTAATAGGCAAGGGTGCCGCACTTGGATTCCAAGGTTGTTGAGAATACCTATCAACATCAATGCCTTTGATAATAGGCGGTACTCCAGGAATTTGTTAGATACGATCATTCTGCTCCTTCATCTATTTCTGCATGGTTAGCAGTAAATTTTGTAGTTCAGAGTTATTAGTCATAACTGGTCTTGCTTTGAGAGATTCATTGGATGTATCCCCCTTCTTGAGTTCGCCAACCCAGATTGAGGATTTTCTACGGTGATGATATTATTGGGGTGGTGGTGTCGGTGGTGCAGGTAACGCTGCCGGTAATTCCCTTGCAAATTCTTGCAAAGCTTGGCTCACATACTCTGTAATCATTTGCTTTACTCGATCTTGTTCCACCGTTTGATCATTATTATCATTGTTGTTATTGGATCTTTCTGGGGATTGTTCCCTTGAATCACGTGGGGTTCATGAAGGAGATGGAACTGGGGTTCCATTCCTTTGTTGGCTGTTGTCGTTGGCGTTCGACATAGTTCAGAGGATATCGCTTGAAAAGCACACAAAGATTATCAGATTCCCGGCATCGGAACCAATTTGTTTAACCAAAGAATTAGATCCATTGACCAAAGCTATTTGTAGGATGAACACGGGTTACTGATAATTGAGGAAATAAAGAGAAACGAGTAATAGACAATATTGCAGAAATATAGAAAAGCAAAGTAGATTGTATTCGAAAATCAGATGATCTTTTACAAGTTGTATTCCCGTCTCTTATATAGGAGATTCCTTGATATAATGTACAGCTCTTGCTATGATTTCCCATTAATGACTAAAATTATGACATTAATGGGGCGTTACAAAGGATAACGGTAATTGGGGTACGGTTACATAACGTACGAGTAATCAATTGTGGGTCCTTGAATCTGCCCGTAGCTTTGTCCAGATTCATTCTGACCGTGTCTCTTCCCTGTCTTGATCAGGTTGAGTTTCCCGTGGCTGATGGACTCGATGGTTTATTGATCCGTGCCTCTTTGTTCCGTATCTCTTTATAGAATCACGTCCAGATGTCGCGTTTCCCTTGGTCCACGTATCCAGCTGAGTTGTCTACAATCAACTAACGTGTGAGACTCTTTTTTACCAATACAATGATGGCTTGTACGTTAATGTCACGTGCGACCCTTCTAGTTGAGGAAGGATTACTGGGCATTGTACAGATGTGATCCTATAGGCTAATAACCTAGGACTTCCCTATCTTTATACATATGTGTGCTTAGACTTCTTACTTATTAAACTTCCTTTATCTTATTTACATATGTGTGCTTAGATTGCTTACCTATTAATCTTCCTTTATCTTATTTAAATATGTGTGCTTAGACTGCTTATCTGTTAAATGACTAATTCACCAAGTAAGTTTGGCCGGGACCCACTATTGTGGACCTCGAGGGGTGCCTAATACCTTCCCCTCAAGGTAATTTCAAGACCTTACCCAATCTTTGGTAATGCAGACTAGTTTCATGAGTTACCTGCATTAGGTGCCTGACGCACCTTAAATCCGTTAGGTGGCGACTCTTTAATTTCCATACCCCCTTTCTCAAAAGATAGGGAGTTGTCCCAAATGAATGTCGAAACCCGATTTCGCAAGGAAAGGGGGGGAGGGGGCGACATCACTAAGGGATTGAATGAACGAAGTTCGATAGCGTCATGTCAACTGAAGCAAAATTTGATCGAATATCCAGTGGTTACTTGGGTCGATGTACACAATCAGTACCAATAGAAGATCAAGATCGAAGATGACAAATTAGAAATTCCTTCCGGTTCAGTGTATCCAAACAGGTCAGCAGCTAAAATTAGAGGGACGTCGATTGAGAGCCACGATCGAACAAAGACCGATATCAGCCGTACATCGCAGATCGCCGGAACAACAGCCCGGAATGCAATTCCTCCCGAAATGATCGAAGAAGTGATTGAGGACAAAATTATCGAGGACTTATGAGCAAAAGTGGTTTTGATAAATATGTTGATCTTACAGAGGCACCTCGATTGTCAGAATATAATTTTAATGTCGATGCTTCGGGCATTATATCAACAATTGGAAGAATCAAAGATAGATGGCCCATACACATCCAGACCGATCCTTCCCAAAGAAACCCCAATTTGATGTGTAAATATCATGGCACGTATGGTCACAGGACCAACGATTGCAGGTAGTTAAGGGAGGAGGTAACCTGTCTATTCAATGAACGCCACCTTCAAGAGTTCCTAAGTGATTGAGCCAAGAATCATTTCAGAGATAGGGACACCAACAGGAAAAATAAACAGGAGTCGTAGCATGTAATCAATATGATCGTCGGCGGGGTCGATATTCCACAAGGCCCCATACTTAAACGCACTAAGGTATCGATTACCAAGGAAAAACGGACCCAAGATTATGTGCCAGAAGGCACCGTATCATTCAACGATGAGGAAGCAGAAGGAATTTCTCAACCTTACAACGACACTCTGGTAATTTCTATCTTGTTAAATAAAGCTCAATTTAAGCGTATTTTAGTGGATCCAGGTAGCTCGGCAAATATCATCCGATCAAAGGTCGTGGAGCAGCTTGGCCTACAAGATCAAATCGTGCCCGCAGCTCGGGTCTTGAACGATTTCACTATGGCCAGCAAGATAACTAAAAGAGAGATCATCCTACCAGTGAACGTGGCTGGAACTATCCAAGGTACCAAGTTTCACGTGAGCGAGGGCGACATGAGGTACAACACCCAACTCGGGAGGCCTTGGATTCACAATATGAGGGCAGTTCCTTCGACTCTCCACCAAATGATGAAATTCTCGACGTTGGACGGGGTAAAAACAGTGTATGGGTAGCATCACACTGCAAAGGAAATATTCATAGTCGATGAGGTAATACCGATATTAGCGTTGTCAACATCGAAAGGATCGAACATCAAAGGGAAACAGGAAGCCAAATAGTAATCACAGCCATCAACCTCGACCGAATAACAATCACAGCCATCAACCTCGAACATCAAAGGGAAACAAGAAGCCAAATAGAAGAAGATGAAATTTTTCCACCCCTCGAACCTTCGTTGTTCCCGAAGAATTCGACGCCACCAAATAAACGGTCGAAGAGCTGGAACAGGTTATATTGATCGAGTACTTGCCCGAGCGAAAGGTATACCTGGGGACGGGGTTAAACCCGAACTCAGAAAAAATCTTATTACATTCTTTATCGATAACATAGATTGTTTTGCTTGGTCCCACTTAGACATAAAAGGGATCCCAACAGAGACAACAACACATCGATTGAGCTTGGACCCAAAGTTCAGGTCAGTGAAGCAAAAGAGAAGGCCTCAGTCCGAGGTAAAGCACGCATTCATCAAGGACGAGGTAACTAAACTTCTCAAGATAGGGTCCATTCGGGAGGTAAAATTGTCCCGACGCAAAATCCCACCACATGCGTCGTGATGGCATATAGTCTCTAAGACTAAGTAAGCCAATCATAATAACAATTCAAGCCATTTAAAAAAAATATAGAATCTAATACAAATGTCAAAACTAACAACAAAAATAATCATACAACCTCCCAAGACTGGTAATATTGAGTCACGAACTCTAACTGAATACATGAAATGATCTAAAGGAAATCAAATATACAATACTGCTCGAATAATGATAATACGATAAAACGGAAAGACTCCAAGGGACTGTGACGACCAAGCAGATCTACCTTGAATCTTTTGGATCACACTCTAACTCTGTCCGAGTCTGATATCTCCAATACCTGGCTCTGTACAAAAATGTACAGAAATGTAGTATGAGTACACCTTAACGGTACCCAGTAAGTATCAAGACTAACCTCTGTGGAGTAGTGACGAGGTACAATCAAGACACTCACTAGTCTAATAACCTGTGCAATATAGCATGCGAAAATAATAGGAAACAAATAATAATGATGGCAACAATAATCAACCAGTGATATAAACAGCAGGGTAACAAGAGCACTATAAATATTTCTCAGCAAATAATTAATACAAGTACGAACAATTAATCAAGTCCTTCAAACATAAATCTTTCGCCTATGATTCTTTCAAATAAATATATTTCAAATATATTTCTTTCAAACAAATATCTTCCGAATATAATTCTTCAAAATAATATTTTTCGAATATAATTCTTTCAAATAAAAGTCACCATGTGACACCTCATTTCAAAAATCATAAAATACGAGTCTCAGCCCATTTTCATATTCCCACGGCAGCTCGTATCAATATTTCTATCACAACCGCACGGACAACTCACGTGCCAATATCGTCATCATTTACTCATGGCACCTCGTGCCCACATTTCATATCACGACTGCAACAGACAATTCACGTGCCAATATCCTTTTCATTATATAATTACGGCACCTCGTGCCCATATTTCATATCATAATTGCAGGGACAATTCACGTACCAATAATTAATTCATCATCTATCCCCGGCAACTCGTTCCCATATTAGAATCTGTCTGGCTATATCCTCAGGCTCATTATTTTGAACATACATCTGACTATTGTCAAATTTACTGAATTTATAAAATAAATAAATTACACAATATATAAGAGAAATCACCAGAAAATCACAACACCACATAAAATCACCAACATAATATCCCCACATCACCACATATCATCCCTGACAATAGCCACCATCTCTCATATAGCCACCCTTATCACTCCTATAATGGCCACCCTTATCGCTCCTATATTAACCTCCCTTATCGCTCTGTTTAATAGCTAGCCTTACCACCCCGTCCAGACAATATCCCTACACATAATCACAATGAAATGCCACTGTGATGACCCAATGAGTCATTTTATGAATTTAGACTCCTCTCTATGCTTAATATCCATAAAAAGAGTAATTTTAAATACCTCGATTTGCGTGCACATTCCAGATGTGAAACCGGAAAGCTATTATGTAAAAATATGACAAATAGTGATTTCTAGAATTTAAATTCGATTATAGCTGACTTTGGTCAACATTTTGAGTAAACAGACTCGGGCGTATGCCCGAAAATGAATTCCGAGGTCCCAATCCTAAGAAATTAATTTTTGAAAGAAATTATTTTGCTGAATTATTAATGATATAAAGAAATGAATTAACGTTTGAAACCGTTGGTTTCGGGCCCGTATTTTGGTTCCGGAGCTCGATACAGTTTTTTTATGATATTTAAGCCTTGTCTGCAAAATTTGGTGAGAATCAGAATTTATTTGACGTGATTCGGACGTCCGGTTGATAAATAGTGAACTTTAAGTGTTCTTGAGAAAAATAATGAGTTTTGAGATTTAATTCATAGTTTTACATGTTATTTTCATGATTTGATCGCACGAGCAAGTCTGTATGATGATTTTAGACTTGCATGCATGTTTGGTTTAGAACCCCAAGGGCTCGGGTGAGTTTCAAATAGGTTTGGGTTGTGTTGCGCTCGTTCTTTCTTATGCTTCGATGTCGTTTCTTCAAGCACAAATGATATCATATAGAACAAATGAGCTCAGACTTCTGTTTTGAATGAAGTATTAGATCCGTATCGTAATTACAGACCCGTAACAAAGAGAATCATCGGATTTGGACATCGTATGAGGATTTCGTGGTCATTTTACTAAGATTGCCAGAATTTTCAGGTTAATTACGAAATTGCCACTGACGGCGTATTTAAAATCTGCATTATTTGCAAATATTAGAACCTACATATCTCCTTCGCTATAAGGTCAAATTGAGTGATTCAAAAGCCTAACTTGAATAGTATTTCACAAGGAATCTATTGGAGGCATAAAAATTGAGTTTCGGGATCGTTTGGCATGATGAACGAGGCAGAATAGCTGGCATAAAAATATATATAAAATATGCAGACTTCTTCTTTTTCAAATTTTCGAACCCCACAGCCCTAGGAACGAATTTCTTCACCAAATATCATCCCTAATTCATAGGTAATCAATTCTAAACTTTACTCTTTCAATTACTCATTGTTTTTCATCACGTTTAAATCAAAGACTAAGAATTTTCATGGTAAAAATTGAGGGTATGAGTAGAATTAGAGAATTTTGTAAAAATCAAACTTTTATATCAAATTGAGGCCGGATTTCGAAACTAATAGTATATTTGGGTTCGTGGGTGAATGGGTAAACAGAATTTGGTCCGAACCCCGAGTTTACACCAAGTAGGCCCGGGGTCGGATTTTCACTTTTTTTGAGAAAACTTAGGAAAATTCATACTTTTCAATAAAGTTAGTTTCTTTAGCATAAATTGATGATATAGAGTAAATTATGATTAGATTCGAAAAAGTTAGAGGTGAATTCAAAAGGAAAAGCCGTAATTGAGCAGTGAGTGGCTTACGAAATTGAGGTAAGTGTTTGGTTTGACTTTGACTTGAGGAATAGGAAACCCCACTTGTTTGCTATGTGAAATGCATGTGTGTGGTGTATATGTGAGGTGACGAGTATCTATGCACCCCCAAATTTCCTGTTAAGCATGATCTCTTTCCCGTTTCCAATTTAATTAATTCTTGTCTTAATTGTACTATGTTCATTATTGTTTCTATAGCTGGTTCCCTTGTGGTACAAAACGGTTGAGCGATTTGGCATTGTTTTTACAAGGTGTATATATATATATATATATATATATATATATATATATATATTTATTTATTTATTTATATTCCTGTTGGTTTCATTTTGATATTATTGAGGAAGTTTTGAGAAATGCAGTTTAACTATTTCGTGATTGTTGAGGTTCACGTGGTTATTTGGTTTCATTGATTTATTTTCAATTGTTGTTGTAAGTGTGTTAAAAGTATTGGCTGTTCTCTTAATTCTATCATGGTATATAAAGACTGGGTTGAGTTGACAGTATTGCAGTGGTTACATATATTCTGGCTGGTTTTATTATGAAATGATATTAGTTAAAGCTTACGAGCTATTTTTTTTTTTTTTTGTGTTTGCAATTGTTGAAACAAAAATATTGTGAAAGGCTTGGCCTGAGTTGTGAAATTTATGAATAAATTGATATGAGATGTCTGGTGGGAGCGGGTTGCACGCCGCACAAGGCGTGATAAGGGTGGACAGGTGGGATCGAGTTGCATGCCGCAACATGAGTAATAAGGGTAATATATTTAGGGAGGAGCAATAAGGGTGGACAGGTTAGAGCGGCTTGCACGCCGCAACAAGGAGCAATAAGGGAGGACATTTATATTTATACTGATTTTCAAAGAAAAACAAAGATTTGAAAACTTACTATTTTATTTTCACTACTTTTCGTATTTTTGGCACTAGTTTTATTTAAAGTTAAAGTTTGGAAACTTGAAAATTATTTGAGAGTTGGTTATAGCTGAGGCCTGGAAAAGGCGGCTGAGTTATATTAATTATGTTGCAGTACTCAATCAATTGTTTAGAATTCCTTCTTGCTTTATAGTTATTGTCGTAGTTATATTTTGCTTGTTCGTGTAGAATTATTTTATTTCGTTATTGTATATATTATGTCACAGGTTATATGTTGTTAATGCCCCGCCGTAGCCTCGTCACTACTTCGTCGAGGTAAGGCGCAACACTTACTCAGTACATGGGGTCGGTCGTACTGATACTACACTCTGCACTCTTTTGTGCAGATCCAGGTACCGGCCAACAGTAGGGATATTTAGAGCAGCTATTTATTGCTCGGATACACGAGGTATATATGCCAGCATTCGCAGATCCCGAGAGTCTTCTCTTAGTTCGTAGAGACTATTTTTATATTTTCCAAAACAGTTATATTATTTCTTTTTACCCATTATTTGTAGTATTCTTTAGTAGTTCGTGAATTGTGAAACCAGACTCTGGGGTAGTTCTAGATCTATTTATATAATTAGTTCGTGGTTCGTTTTATTCAATTTTTATTAATTTATCTTTGGAAATTATTTGTCGATACCCAATGGATTCAATTTACTTTAGATTATTTTATTATGTCTAAATGGATAATAAATGCAAAGTAGTTAGTCGGATTCTAACATTGTCTTGCCTAGAAAGTGTGGTATTAGGCGCCATCACGATCCCTAAGGTTGGGAAATTTGGGATCGTGACAAGTTGGTATCAGAGCACTAGGTTGCTTAGGTCTCACAATTCACGAACAAACTTGGTAGAGTCTGAAGGATCGGTACAGAGACGTCTGTACTTATCTTTTGGAGGCTATTGAGTTAGGAAACAACTCCATTTTATTCTACTATATCGTGCGAATTTATTCTACCATTGATGATTGAACTTGTTTATTCTTGTCCTCTCACAAAATCTCGACAACACGCAAAACGTCTACAAGCGGACAAGAGATGAAGCCCCAATGATAGCTACATTTTGGGGAAGAGACAGAAGCAGAGCTCATTCTAAAGCTTGAACATCAGCACCTATTCTACAGTCTCAAATGGATCTAGACGCGGAGGTGCTAGCTCAGTCGGTACATGTTGGACTAATACAGATTCTAGAAGGATTTATAGCTACTCCAGTATTGCAAAACAAGGTAATAGTTGAAAGCAGCGGGGTTGATTTATATGAGCTGTGAAGTTTAACATTGTGACTTATCAGACATTGTGATCTATGGCTTCGTGCCAAGTAGGGAAGTCCATTGTCAAGGAATAGATTACGGGGTCATGTGTTATATAGGTTTGGGCTTGGAAGGTATAAGGCTTGAGATTTTTGCAAGAGATAAAGTTTGGACTTGCGATATGTCCGCCTCCTTAATAAACCTATACCTCAGTACCAAAGGATTTATCCAAACAACTTTAAATCTAAAGAAGGTCTACTCAGCGCGGAAGTCACGGTTGCGGATTTTGGGGTGCTCCAAAGGGAGTACAATGATTAACAAGCTTCTAGACATGGTTCGTGCCAAGATTTATCGGTATAGAGCTCTACTTTTGTGATCATTGTGTGTCAATAGAGATGAGAGTTACCCCAAAATAAGAACAAAGAGTATATGAATAATTGGGGTATCTCAGCGGTGTTGAGTCAACATGGTAAAGGAGAAATTGGTCGCTGGTGGTTGAGGCAAGCCTACGAAGAGGACGACCAGCTAGTGCAACATCAACTACTTGACTCAGTTCTCATAAATGCTTTTGAAATATTTGTTTCTCGGACTCTCCATAATACATGGCGCATAAGGTTTGAACGGTTGCGTCGGGTCATATGACGGTGTCGGAATATGCCATCAGGTTTGATAAGTCAGCCTGTCATACTCCTAGTTCGGTTCATATAGCCAGAGAGCAAGTTCACAGACTCATCAAAAGACTCAAATATGATTGTAAAATTTTTGTACGACTCAGGGAAGGTTGATACTTCATTTCGGCGAGTGATAGAAATTGTCCTAGACTTTGGAGAGTCATATTTCATCAGAATACTCAGGCTACGTGCCCCATTGCAGTTATAACTCAACTCACATGACCAACTAGGGAAAAAGGAGTCGGAATGTCGAAAGTGGAGGTTAGATTCCGAGAAGTGGAGACCCAGCCTGTTGATATTTTTCTATGGTATTGCTGAGGTCGTTACATTGAATGGTGTCATTACAAGAACAATCTCCAATTATTATAAAGTGATGATTTCCTGAACTTAATACGGTTATGCGTATGTAATAAAATTCTTCCAATATGCTCCACTCTTGGGTGAGCCTCGTAACTCTAAAATCTACTTATGTGAATACTTTTATTGAGCAATTCTATGGAAATAACTGTGTCTATCATTAAGTGTTGTAATTTTGTTTAACGGAAAATATTTAAAGGAAGGAAATAGAATATTTCGATTGGCACGATATGCATATTACTTGTGATTCAAAATTGAGGGCGAGATCCTCACATTTTAATATGATTTGATATATTTAAATTGGGCTACGAGCCGCGGTGGAAGTTATGTAAGGACGAGGTCATTGTGATGGAAATCCTTGTGTTTAAATTCTCCCTTGTGAATTAAAATTTTACTATAGTACTGGTAGGGAGTCATGCCTGTTAGGCTTATTCAACGATTTATGTATAATATGATAATAATAATAATAAATGAATAAATAATAATAAAAGTAATACTAATAATAAGTAAATAAATAAATAAATGAATTAATTAATTAATTAACTATCTGTGCATAATTTGCCAAATCTGTGTTATAATTATTGAGCTTGACCTACGAGGTATGTGCCGCCCGTGTGGCATTAAATGAGACACGTTAAGTCGGGTATATAATTATGAGGTCTTCATGAATTGCATCTCGTTATCAGTATTGTGAAAGTTTGAAAGGAGATTATTGCTAACGTAAAGCTGTTTGATAATTTCGTAATTGACTATGAACAAATATTAATAAAATAGAGGCGGTGAGCATGGGAAGCCTTGCGTATATTTCAGTTGGTGAGAGACCGTTGGCGTCAGACATTCAGACGTTGGCTAATCAGTTCATGAGTTGATCCTTGAGGAGGCTCACAATTCTAAGTATTCGATTCATCCAGGTGCAGCCAAAATGTACCAAGACTTGAGGCAACATTATTAGTGGGGAAGAATGAAGAAGGACATTGTTGCGTATGTGGCTCGTTGCTTAAATTGTCAGCAGGTAAAGTATGAGCATCAGAGACGTGGTGGTTTGCTTCAGCAGATAGAGATTCTTGAGTGGAAGTGGGAGCGTATCACTATGGACTTTGTTGTTGGGCTCCCACGGACTCAAAGGAAATTTGACGCAGTTTGAGTTATTGTAGATAGGCTGACTAAATTAGCACATTTCATTCCTATGGCAAGTACTTATACTTCAGAGCGGTTGGCTAAGTTATATATCCGGGAGATAGTTCGCCTTCATGGTGTGCCCGTATCTATCATTTCTGATCAGGGTGCGCAATTTACTTCGCACTTTTGGAGGGCAGTTCAGCGTGAGATGGGTACCCGAGTGGAGTTGAGTACAACATTTCACCCTCAGACTGACGGGCAGTTCGTGGGATCAGTTCTTGCCGTTAGCGCAGCTTGCTTATAATAATAGTTATCAGTCGAGCATTCAGATGGCCCCTTATGAGGCGTTATATGGTAGACAGTGCAGATACCCAGTTGGATGGTTTGAGCCGGGAGAGGCTCGGTTGTTGGGTACAAAATTAGTTCAGGAGGCCTTAGATAAGGTCAAGATCATTCAGGAGAGACTTTGTGCAGCTTAGTCTAGGCAAAAGAGTTATGCCGATCGTAAGGTTCATGATGTGGCATTCATGGTTGGAGAGAGAGTATTGCTTCGTGTGTCGCCAATGAAGGGTATTATGAGATTTGGGAAGAAGGGAAAGTTGAGCCCTAGGTATATCGGACCATTTGAGATTCTTGATAGAGTGGGGGAGGTAGCTTATAGACTTGCATTGCCTCCAGGGTTATTCTCAGTTCATCCGGTATTCCACGTGTCTATGCTCTGAAAATATCATGGTGACCCATCCCACATGTTAGATTTCAGCTCTGTCCAATTGGACAAAGACTTGACTTATGAGGAGGAGCCGATAGCTATTTTAGACCGGCAGGTTTGCCAGTTGAGATCTAAGAGTTATCTTTCAGTTCGAGTGCAGTGGAGAGGCCAGCCCGTTGAGGCAGATACTTGGGAGTCCGAGTCGGACATGCAGAGTAGATATCCACAATTTTTCGCCAATTCAGGTAACTTTCTATGTCCGTTCGAGGACGAACGTTTGTTTTAGAGGTGGAGATTGTGATGACCCAAGGGGTCATTTTATGAATTTAGACTCCTCTCTATGCTTAATAGCCATAAAAATACTAATTTTAAATACCTCAATTTGCGTGCGCAGTCCGAACATGAAACCGGAAAGCTTTTATGTGAAAATATGAGAAATAGTTATTTCTAGAATTTAAATTTGATTATAGTTGACTTTGGTCAACATTTTGAGTAAACGGACCCGTATCTGTGTTCCGACGATCCCGGGAGGCCCGCAATAAAATATGGGACTCGGGCGTATGCCCGGAAGTGAATTCCGAGGTCCCAATCCTTAGAAATCAATTTTTGAAAGAAATTATTTTGCTGAATTATTAATGAAATAAAGAAATGAATTAACGTTTGAAACCGTTGGTATCGAGCCCGTATTTTGGTTCCGGAGCTCGATACAGGTTTGTTATGATATTTAAGCCTTGTCTGCAAAATTTGGTGAGAATCGAAATTTATTTGACGTGATTCGGACGTCCGGTTGATAAATAGTAAACTTTAAGTGTTCTTGAGAAAAATAATGAGTTTTGAGGTTTAATTCATAGTTTTACATGTTATTTTCATGATTTGATCGCACGAGCAAGTCCGTATGATGCTTTTAGACTTGCATGCATGTTTGGTTTAGAGCCCCGAGTGCTCGAGTGAGTTTCAAATAGGTTTGAGTTGTGTTGCGCTCGTTCTTTCTTATGCTTCGACGTCGTTTCTTCAAGCATAAATGATATCATATTGAACAAATGAGCTCCGATTTCTGTTTTGAATGAAGTATTAGATCCCTATCATAATTACGGACTCGTAGCAAAAGAAATCATCGAATTTGGACATCGTATGTGGATTTTATGGTCATTTTACTAAGATTGCCAGATTTTTCAGGTTAATTACGAAATTGCCACTGACGGCGTATTAAAAATCTGAACTATTTGTAAATATTAAAACCTACATATCTCCTTCATTATAAGGTCAAATTGAGTTATTGAAAAGCCTAACTTGACTAGAATTTCACAAGGAATCCATTGGAGGCATAAAAGTCGAGTTTCGGGATCGTTTAACATGATAAAAAAGGCAGAATAGCTGGCATAAAAATATATATAAAACGGGCAGACTTCTTCTTCTTCAAATTTTCGAACTCAACATCCCTAGGAACGAATTTCTTCACGAAATATAATCCCCAAGTCATAGGTTATCAATTCTAAACTTTACTCTTTCAATTGCTCATTGTTTTTCATCACTTTTAAATCAAAAACTAAGAATTTTCAGGGTAAAAATTGAGGGTTTGGATAGAATTAATGAATTTTGTAAAAATCGAATTTTTATATCAAATTGAGGTCGGATTTCGAAACTAATAATATATTTGGGTTCGTAGGTGAATGGGTAAACGTAATTTGGTCCGAACCCCGAGTTTAGACCAAGCGGGCCTGGGGTCGGGTTTTCACTTTTTTTTTAGAAAACTTAGGAAAAGTCATATTTTTCAATAGAGTTAGTTCCTTTAGCATAAATTGATGATATTGAGTAAATTTTGATTAGATTTGAGCAAGTTAGAGGTGAATTCAAAAGAAAAAGCCGTAATTGAGCAGTGAGTGGCCTACGAAATTGAGGTAAGTGTTTGGTCTAACTTTGACTTGAGGGAATAGGGAACCCCACTTGTTTGATATGTGAAATGCATGTGTGTGGTGTATATGTGAGGTGACGAGTATCTATGCACCACCAAATTGCATGTTAAGCATGATCCCTTTCCGGTTTCCAACTTAATTGATTTTTGTCTTAATTGTTCTATGTTCATTATTGTTTCTATGACTACTTGGC
>ML354981.1:0-57257 GCA_005239505.1 Nicotiana paniculata
GGTAAAAGTTTATTCAATCACATCATTTTTATTTGTCACCTCTTCGATAATCACCTCAAAAAAACCATTGCAGCATATATTAGTTACTATTTTATATTTTAATACCTACAAAAATACTCAGAATTTCTTTGACCAAAATGTGTCCAAAGAATATAGCGAGGGGTTCTTCCAGTTATGCTAGCTGAAAGATAAAATAAATTCTTCCAGTTATGCTCGTTCGCATATGATTGTAGATGATGGAGTGAAACTCTCCTCATACACAGCAGAAGGCCCATTTATTTGGAGCCTATAGGACAAATTAATCTCATGAATCCAAAACTATATCTGCAGCGCTAGGTAATAGTGTCATGAGAAGAATTGAAGCAAAAGATAATAGAGAATGCTTAAGAGCTACAAGAAGCATTTTCTCGTACTTCGACGATCAGATAAAAGTGAAGCTAATAGGAAAACGGGATGGAAATAACTGTTGTAAAGAGAGAAATAACAGTCGCATCCAGTGTATACAACTGTAGACAATGCGATGCAAAAAAGATACTACGACTAGGCAAAAAACATAGTACCAACTTGAGTGAATACAACATGTAAATAGCTACCACTAGGTTGCCAGAAAAAATCCACCAAGTGGAGTGAATACAACATGTAAATCACTACCACTCGGTTTCCAGTAACATAGTTGAAAGATCAGAAGGAGAAGCAGTTCAGCCTGATAAAAAATTTTAAGATGAAAAATCATGCAGTCAGAGAAGGCCCGCGGTGCACTAAATGTGTCTATATCATGACAACAAAAGGAATGATACAAAACTTAAAAAGGAGGACAATTTTAGCACCCCCATTGGCCCAAATGTGACCCAACTATCATCAATTAGATGAGACAACTACGTCTACCGCTAGGTTAAACTCCTCAAGTGCAGAAGAGGGTACATGAGTCCTAAATTACGTAGTGAAACGGAAAAAAACGTTCAATAACATTAAAATGATCAACTTTCTAACCCGAAAAGGACATGGGATGAGTATCCCAAAGAGATCATCTCGGACATCGCTGAAATCCATAGAATACATTGCATTCTTGAGTCCATGAGAGGCCAGATACTCTTCAGATTCCTTAGCCAGGCGGTACCCTTTAAAAACACTTATGGCTGGTTCACCAACCTGAAAGATCAGAAAAAAATAACAAAATATTCAGAGAAAAAAGGAACACCTAGTTAATATTATTGCTTGAGCTCTAAATAATCAACTAAGCCTCACCCCAAACTAGTGGGGTCGGCTATATTGTATGCATTTTGCTTTATTTCTTCTTCATTGTTCAAAAAATATTCATAATTACATGTTTGGCCATAAATATCATTCATTTTCTATATTATATGACGCGTGGCGTACCCAAGTCGATTTTTTCAGCACGTGGGCCTCCGTCCTGAAAAAGGATGTATATTCCGGACATTTCCATGGGTGCTTCTAGAAATACTTGTAGTTCAGTATTTTCAAATAATTGTTTGGTCATCATTATTTGTAAATTTTGAACTTCATTATTTGAAATACATGTAGCGGTATTGAAAACTTCTTTGAAGAGTGTTTCGAGCGAAATACTGGTTTTCACTCACAAAACTACAACTTTTCTTTTCAGTAAAGTCATGTCAAAACACAAATTCAACATTTAAAGGAGTACTCTTTTTTAACTTCAATTCAAATACTCTAATTTTTTCAACTTCAACCAGATATTGTCCGACTTTAAATACTCATTTTTTTTCCAACTTCGCCCAACTCTTCTTATACTTGAGCCCTAACCTAGGTAAAAACTTACCCACACTAGGTGTTTGCACCAAACCAATAGGTGCATGCCATGTATTTAAAAATAGTCTTGAATCACTTAATTAGTGGTAATTACTACACATTTTCACAGAGTAAAAGCACTTAACCATGGTAAATTGCTACAGTTTGGTGTAAACACCTGGTGCACATAAGTATTTACCCCCTAAACGATCCCCCTCCCCCAAAGAAGTAGTCTAATAGATAACCAGAAGCCGCCTTTCGCCCAAAAGCAGAAAGTATTGACGATAAAAGTAAAAGAAACATACAGAAGTTCGGAGCAGAGCTTGTAAATCGCTCAAGTTCTTATAAACACCGATCACATCCCCTTTACGAACAAC
Source organism: Nicotiana paniculata (assembly GCA_005239505.1). Taxonomy (NCBI): domain Eukaryota; kingdom Viridiplantae; phylum Streptophyta; class Magnoliopsida; order Solanales; family Solanaceae; genus Nicotiana; species Nicotiana paniculata. Next base: position 2,145 of record ML354981.1, read on the forward strand.
ATAAAAAGCATCCTTTTCGTCCCCCATTTATTTGTCCAACTCCAACGCCTTTACTTGACAGCGCAAGTTACTCCACCACTGTACCAACACATTATAACTTAGTAAGAGCAGAAACAGAAATAATAAATACTAGTCCAAATTCCATTGACAAAACTCTATTCAAACAACTCAACGCACAATATACAGTCAATATTTTACCTCAACCTGTATGATCAGTGTAGTCATACAGGGTAGTTAATTTAGTACCATTGAAACTCAATTACTACTCCCTACATCCATTCCTGTCTGTCCCAAAAACAATGTAACATTCATATTTAAAAATAATTTAACTTAAAATTCCCCTTCTACCTTAATGAGTTGATTTATAGCCACAAAAATATCTAATACTTGTTTTGAACCACAAGTATCAAAATTCTTTTCTTTCTTAAACTCCGGTGCGCAATCAAATAAACTGGGACAGAGGGAATATATGATTTAGGCATAAATTTTTGTTTAAAAACCTAAGTTAAGCAAATTGAGAATGAATTAGGGTTTTCGAAACATAAAATGGAAGAATTCTTACCGAGGAGAGGAGCAGAGTGAAGGGAGTAGTTCGTGGGACGGTGAAGAGAGGGAACTTTTTAATGGAGTTTTTTAGTCAGCAGCAGCTGATCTCTGCACTCACATACTTTCAGTTTCGGAATTCGTGTAACATGTTGATTTTGGTCCGAAACTGCATTTTTGGGCTGCTTCTTTACCCAAATAGCCGACTATATCCATTGTTTACTTTTACTAATCATAATACATAGATTATACATGGACTATACATATAATACATGAATTATGTATATATTATACATACACTGGCTATTTTAGTTTAAGCAGTTGAGTGAGCGACTATTTGGATTAATTCTTCAATCACTAATTGGTTGTCTAGTTACGTTCACTTACGGCCCATTAAGGTATCAGGCAAGGCATGTATAACCTGGATCTTTATAAAAATAGCCGATTGAATTTACTGTTTACTTATTATAGCCAATATTCAAAATCTATGACTGATTATCACAATTATATATCACTATAATTGGTTAGACGGGGACTATTTAGGTTAATACTTCATAACACACTCTAATAATATCACTTCAAAAACACATTTTGGTTATTAGTGGAAGAAAAGAACGCTTGCAATATTCCCTGCATTTCAAAAGGACTATTCGTCCTCTTGCTCAATTGTGTATGAAAGTTTTACTATTGCGTAGTATGTCATCTTCCACATTAATGTATCATATATTGCCGAGCTAACTTTTATTTGATTTTTGCTTCTTATTTTTCATGCGCTTATGGATATCTTCTCACTTGATATAAAAAGTTAAATTTTATATTGAATTAGAGGACAAGTTCCTTAAGGAGTTAGGAATAAGTGTGTCGAACTGTCAATTATATAGTCAAACGGGTTAGAAGAAGATCATATATTCTATTTTAGCATTCTTAATGGTATGATAATAGGAATCACTTACGTCACATTTCCGTATAGTTCGCCCCTAATAAATTGTATGAAATGAAACTAGCATTAATATTTAAAGTCTACTTTAGCATTCTTGTGTGTGTGAGATAATAATTCACCATTAGTATTTAAAGTCTATTTTGAATTGACAAAAAATACTTGCCGCGTGTTTATTTCTGAGACTAAAGTCTTTTTAGACCAAGTTAAAGACTTAAAATGTTTATTTACTCTAAACATGCATGTACAAATACAAGAGAAAAACAATGTACAATTGTACAATACAATATTTACACACATACACCTACATTTCCCAAAAAAGTTTTTTTAAAAAATCACATAATAAATTGTCGCAAGAAAATAACTTAATAATAGGATAAGTAAAGTGACAATGATTTTAACATAATGACGCGAAAATAGTCTTTCATATGAAGTTATATGTAGATGTTTTTAAAAAAAAAAAAAATCTTTTAACCATTAGCGGAAGATATACGTGCAAAGCACGTACATAGATACTAGTTTTACTATAAAAGCACGAATAATTTAAGTTAAGTGTTGAACGACTAAAATATCCTTAAAATATTGATCGACTTTTATAACCTAATATATTTGTATAATTTAAGGATATAATTGTAAATCAATGCTAGAATTCTTTTCCTATTTAAATTGAACATACACTGAGCAAAAAGGAAAAAAAATGTGAAGGTAGAATATTCCAATCCAAATTAAGTTTTGGATTCATTCTCCCGCACCAACCCCCTGCTAGCCCCCTCACCGAGTTTTTTACAACAATACAATATTAAACCAAAAGAAAACACCAAGAAATAAAGAAAACCCAAATTACTCTTTAATTTCTCTCTATGCATACTTTTTTTTGCCTACTTCTTCTTGGACGACCGATATTTCGTGTAGTAGCCTTCTTCTTTTTGGACGTAAATGCTTTTCTAAGTTATTTTTTCCCAGTTTGTTTGTGATTTAGAGTTATTAATTATAAAAAAGAAATAGATTCTTGGAACGTTAAAGTTGAAAAGTCATAGTTTACTTCAAATCCTAATTATCAGTTAATCATCATTTCAATCAAATTTAAATATTTTTTTTAAAGGGTTACAGAGTTGATCAACATTTCAATACAATTATACTTGATTTTAATCTTCTGAATCACACATATAAAAGAAACTAAATTAAAAAAATAATCCTCAATGTTATCATTATAATAAAATAGAGATACACACATAAATAAATTAAAATTGTGTTACTTAGTAACTAACTAAGAGAAGAGGAGAGTATATTACGAGAACCTAGATCGTTATTATATAATTATTTATAATGAGATCGGAAAATTATGGGACCTCACACCTTTGATGAGTATAATTTTTTTTCCTTTTTAATTTATGTGGAACTTACATGGACCAATAAGCTATCACACATGCATTTCTCATCAGAACTTGACTTCTCAAGCCAAAAGATGACTGGTATTTTTAAAATTATATTTAGTAAATATTTTTAATATGTTTATATTTATAACGACAATAAATAAATTATATGATTGATCAATCCCTAGTGTTAGATTATTTGTCATGACATATTTTTCCAGATCGGCAAGAAGAATAAAGGAATATATACCAAGACATCATGTTTAAAGAGATATTAAGTGAATACGATCGAATAATATTTCATGTACCTCATAAAATACATTACGCAATAAAAAATAATAACATAACATCGTTGTTTGTGATGATTGTCTAACGATAACGTGCAAAGCACGTTCATAAAAACTAGTCCACTTAAAAGTCCCATTCTGGAGTATGTTCTAAATTGTTAGTGCTTAATACATAAAATAATAATCTAGTAATAATCCCACTAGTGAGGTCTGGAGAGGGTAGAGTGTACACAAACCTTACTTCTATCCCTGAAGGTAGAGAGGCTGTTTTTGGAAGACCCTATGCTCAAAGACAAACGATTCGTAACAACAACAGAAAACATACACACAAGATCAGCACCGTAAATGACAACAAATAAGTGGAAAAGACAATACTTCTGGCAATAATAAAAATTGAAAATAAAAATAAAAATAAAAATAAAAAATAAAAGTGAAAAACAATAAACTAAAAATAAAAAGTGTGATGGAACAATAACCGCTAGTAGTCCTATATAAAACACTACCAGACTAGCCAGAGCACGTAGAAAAACACTCAATTACCCCCTAACCTACATCCCTAATGCTCGACCTCCACACCTCCCTATCCAGGGCCATGTTCTCGGAAATCTGAAGTTCCGCCATGTCCTGCCTGATTACCTCGCCCCAGTATTTCTTAGGCCGCCCTCTACCTCTCCTCATACCTGTCAAAGCCAACCGTTCACACCTCCTGACCGGTGCATCAGGGCTCCTCCTCCGCACATGCCCAAACCATCTAATCCTCGCTTCCCGCATCTTGTCGTCCATGGGAGTCATGCACACCTTCTCCCGAATATCTTCATTCCTAACCTTATCCAGCCTAGTGTGCCCGCACATCCATCTCAACATCCTCATTTTCGCTACTTCCATTTTCTAGATATGAGAATTCTTGACTGGCCAACACTCAGCCCCATACAACATGCCCGGTCTAACCACCGCTTTATAGAACTTGCCTTTAAGTTTCAATGGCACCTTCTTGTCACACAGGACTCCAGATGCTAACCTCCATTTCATCCACCCCACCCCAATACGGTGCGTGACATCCCCATCGATCTCCCCACCTCCTTGGATAATAGACCTTAGGTACTTGAAAATCTCTCTCTTAGGTATTACTTGTATGTCCAGCCTCACCTCCCCGTTTGCTTCACTCGACACATCGCTGAACTTGAACTCCAAATATTCCGTCTTGGTCCTACTCAACTTGAAACCTTTAGACTCTAGGACTTGCCTCCATACCTCCAATATCTCATTAACGCCGTCTTTTGTCTTATCAATCAGAACCATATCATCAGCGAACAACAAACACAATAGCACCTCTCCTTGAATATGGTGTGTCAATGCGTCCATTACTAGGCAAATAAGAACGGGCTAAGCGCAAATCCTTAGTGTAACCCCATAACTACCGGAAAGGGCTCCGAGTCACCTCCCACAGTCCTAACCCGAGTCTTAGCCCCATCATATAAATCCTTTATCGCCCTAATATAAGCTACTGATACATCTTTCACCTTCAGGCATCTCCAAAGAATGTCCCTAGGGACCTTGTCATACGCCTTCTCTAGATCAATGAACACCATGTGCAAATCCTTCTTCCTATCTCTGTACTGTCCCACCAACCTCCTGATAAGATGGATAGCTTCTGTAGTAGAGCAACCCGGCATGAACCAGAACTGGTTTTCTGATATAGACACCGCCTCCTTACCCTCCCTTCCACCACCCTCTCCCAGATTTTCATGGTATGACTTAGTAACTTTATACCCCTATAATTGTTACAATTCTGGATATCCCCTTTGTTTTTGTACAACAAAATCATCGTACTCCACCTTCACTCATCTGGCATCATCTTCGTCCTAAAAATAACATTAAGCAGCTCAGTCAACCACTCCAAATCTGCTTTACCCACATACCTCCAAAATTCTACTAGAACCTCGTCTGGTCCGATCGCTTAATACATACATATCTGCAATACATCATATACATTTTAAAATGTAATGGAATTTGGTAATCAATAGTTTTAGTGGGTAATTAATTGTTAATGCATATGTAATTATTAACAGTCTTGTACTCTGTTGTTTGTAACTTCAAAAGAAAATTTGCTTTACACTATTCATCTCAGATAACAAGAGACTTTACGAAGTTATTATATGTGAAATGTGTTCACTATTTGCCTACTTTTTCACTTTATTCATCCCAAAGCATACAGTAATTTGCATTCACAAACCACATAATCTTGAGCAAAAGAAGAAAGGCAATAATGTAAACTCAGAAGTATATATCCTGCTGCAGACAGAGTAAGTCAACAAATATTTCCAATGTATTACTCCATTATGGTTAAAACAGTAAGAGCAATTACAATTCTCTGAAATGAAAAGAAACAAAAATAAAGTATATATGAATGAAACAGTATGCTACTTGTTTAAAATTCACATGTAAACTATTCTTAAAGTGAAAATCCAGTTTGTAGCTAAGTGTTGCTTGCTAATCAACTGGCTGTATACAAGCTCTTAAACGATGAGGTGTCTTCTTCTAAATAACTGTCTGTATACAAGCTCAGGAGAGTTTTGCTCCTTTGACCTGCAAATGTCATCGCTCAGATGAATGATAGAAACTAAAATTAATATGTTGCACCAACTCACTCACCGAATGTCTAGAAGAAATAGAACACCATATTTGGATATCAAAGTGATCCAAAGTTCTTCTGTCATTGTAAATTCTTTTGGCAAGTGTTGTCTTGCCAATTCCTGGTATACAAATGATAGGGATGGTTTTCAGCTCCATTAATATTTCTATATGGTCCTCCAAGCCTACAACTGCTTCATTAATGATTGGCGTAGTGGCGTGCTAGTTTTGATATTTGACAATCACTTGGGACAACCTTTTTCTACATGAAGATATGCGCAAATTTAACAATTTCCTTGAATAGCTTAATTTTTTCAATGACATTGTCTACATGATTGTTCCATTCAGAAGAAGGTTCAACCATGAACATATCCACAAGACCACAACAGACTCAAATTTGACAAAATTTGCGTCTGAAAAACTCCAACCAAGTTAACATTACTGAACTACTCCAAATGTTGATCAACTGATTTAACTTAAAAATATGGTTATCAGAATAATATCTAGCCTCCAAAGATTGAAATACAACTGTTTATAGTATATATACCTGATTGAGCTCGGAAATAGCTTATATCATGGCTACTAATACTGCAAAACAACCTTCTTGTTGTTGATACAACTCGGCGAAGAAACATCTCTATTCAACTGCTCCAACAAATCCTTTAACTCTAATCAGACAAAATCATAAGGAGCAAAATAAGTTTTTGACATAAAGTTTATCAACTTTCACTGACGCATATCCACAAACAGTTCGAGAACATTACTTTGGTCATACTAAAAAATGAAAGATGAAATTTCGAAAATGTCTTTGCTAATTTTGAAATATGAATGAGTTGAGGGATAAATTAACGAAGCAAGAAAGTAAAGAGAAAATTAACCTGATGTTTTGCATAAGTGATCACGCCCAACTATGCCTTATAAAAAGGACTAAGCGGTCGTTGCAAATATAATCCGGTTTACAAGTTCGGAGTCGAACCCCACATAAAACTAAGACTTACCTATTACAACCCTTAGTGATGCTAATATAAGCTCAGACAATTTCCGGATGCAAGATTTTTATCAATAATTATCGAGATTTGTTAACTGAAAGAAATGATATTAAAACTAACAATATTCAAGATTAAAGATAACTCCATGATAGAAAGACCTAGGGTATTGACTTCCCCAATTGCTAGACTAATTCTGACTCATTTGATATAATCTCACCGTATTACTCTATGAGGATGAGTTATGGGTTACCACAATTATCTCTCGATCAACTACGGTAATTTACTAGAGTATTCTCTCGAACTGCTCTAGCTCTGAATTATCCCACCAAAGTTTCGTTATTTCTAACCCCACTTTTAAATTCAAGTAATAAATCTCTTCAATTACCCAAAAGTGGTGTTGTTCAACAACAATCTAACCTAGTATTCTTTCTCAAGCAATACAAAGCAGTTAGACACGATTAATCAAGGGCCCATTTAATTAATCACATACAAAACATAGTTGAACAATCATAGATTAACCCGGCTCGATTACAACAAAATTGAATCAAAACTTTATCTAACAATTGGTTCCGTCAACCCTAGACGGATTGGTTAGCTACTCATGCTAAAACACAAAGAAAGCATAAAATAATTCATAATCCCCAAAATAATGATAAAAGATGAAGAATAGAAAAACTCTAATTGTAGCTTGGTCTTCTCACACTTGTTCTTGCCTCCAAAGTGAGTCTAAAAACTAGCTTAACACTTTCTTGGACGAGTTTATAGAGTTCTAAATAGGGCTAGGCTAATTTTTCCCGTTTTTACACTTAGGTCCTTGGATTTTCTGGGCGTTTCAGGATTCGATCGCGGTCGCGGTAGAACGCGGCGCGACCGCGGTGATTTGCATATTTTCTGCCTCGTGTTGTTTGGCCCGCCGCGTTCCAGCCGCGGTCGACCGCTGTCGCGGTGGGCTTCAGTCCAGCCATCCTTCGCTCTTTTCTTGCTTCTTTTCACTTGGGTTCTTTTTGATTGGCCTTATATTCCCGTGATTGACTCCAAAACGCTGCTAAGTATCTTCCGAACATGGATTATTTCCTGCAAAGCATAAAAACACTATTTAGAGCATTTTGTTGTCATTTTTGCACTTAAAACAACACTAACGTATGGTTCATTAAGAGTGTAAATAGCATCTATATAGCCTACTATCAACACCCCACACTTAAACCGTTGCTCGTCCTCGAGCAACAAAACCACACTCTACAGGCCTAATCATCACAGGATACCTTCCCTACTCTTTATACCTAGAAGACTTCACACATGTAGACTACTTCAGCGCGACATCCTAGCCTCGAGAGTGGACTCCTTTATAGCCACGCAATACCCCTAACCGACTCTCCTACTCTCAGTCAGAGGTCCAGACTTACCTTCCCTTCATGAATCATATGCCTACTCACTACAAAAGAGACTTATATTATTTACAAATCACACACTGAGGAACTCGAATACGACATTTCACTCACTCTCAGAAACAAATTCTTATGCCACAAACAACGCACCATAGGCTCGCCCGTAGTGTAATACTCGACTAATCGAGCTCGTTCGGTCTAGAATCAAATAAGACTTTATTTGGTTGTAATGTTGGCTGCAGGACGGGTAGGATACATATGGGTATAGTGACTGCACCTCCCTAAGCACTCCACTATATTGTGTACTTTTAAGCTCTTGATTTTGTCAAACCTTCATTCCACCATTACATTATTGTGTTAACCCCTTATTCTTTTAAGCACACTTTTTCTTTTAATAGCCACCACCAATTTGAGACTTCTTTTTTTCTGGTGGCCTATAATATTGCTTATCAAACATTGCACTTTTTTTTCTTTTCATGTCCCCTCAATCCTACTTAACAACCCAACCAACCACCCCACACTTATAAATTTTTTTTCATATCCATTACACTTCGAGTGCTTCTAAGAGGTGATAGGGTTCAACAAGATAGGCTATTTAAACTTGGGTCAGGCTTGTAATGTGGTTGCCAAGGAAAACAGGCTTGTAGGCTCAATGGGGTTGACTAAGGTATATACACGTATGTGGGAGCAAGCATATATAGAAAGGTTAAGCAAAGAAATGCCTATATCACTTTCCAGACCAAACAAGACTACCATTTCGCTTTGTACACACACATGGCAAGTTCTAGGCATTGAACGTTAACACATAATACACAAAGCCTCACTCACACATGGCACATGACTCAATTCAGTTAGGATCATCATACACTCTGCTCTAAGCACTTGAGCCATTCAGGAACTCACAATTTAAGGCCTTATTAGAGTCAACTAAAGAGCCTAAGTGTCACGCTAAAGCAATCTTTATTTCAGGTACTATAGAGTTAAGGGGCCCTATTTCCATTTTCGTTTCTCGCCCAAGACTTCCTAACTAAAAAGAGAAAAAAAGACTAACTATACCCTGTTCAAATGTAAACCCTTGAAAAAGAACCGCTGTATAAAGAAAAACCAAGGGGGAGTTGATACACTACCTAACAAAGAAAAATCTTTTTGTGTTTTCTTTAGACTCACTTCCCTCAAGAAACAGGTCCATCGTCGGGAAGAGTCCAATATAATTTCTCTTTTTTTTCTTTTTTTTTTAATTTGACTCAAGTCCCTCAAGAGACCCGTCGAAAGGTGTCTGTCTTCGGGCCGAGTCAACAATAATAAATAACAAAGAAAATTATCAAAAAATCAAACTACCAACAAATATACACATGTACATACAACAACAACCAATATCCCCAACCCCACACTTAAAGAATTGGCATGTCCTCATGCCATAAACAATAAAGCACATTGAGGTAAGGAGACTTCCCTGGTGTCTAGTCCTGGTCGGAGATGGTGCCCGGGTCGAGATGACAAGCACGTCCTATCGCGCGTAGCCAGCCCATGATCTTCTTTTCTAACTTCACACTCTGAGTGGCCAGAGTGTCAAATCTAGCAGTGAGGTCATCGACAGAGGTACGTAAGCCAGCCACATCTTGCTCCATGGCTGACATCCAGGTGCTCCACCGAGGCCGAGATGGACCCGCCTCATCAGGAACTTGCACTGGTGGGGCAGCGACATGCATATCCTCGTCCTTATCATCCACATCAATAACACAGACTGCTCCTTTCCAACTGTGATTTTACTAGCCCTGAAAGGGGTCTTCTTTGCGAGCTTCCCATCGAAGATGCGATTTTCGGGAACATTTGCAGCACGACACAACCTGGTGACCAATGAGGGGAAGTAGAACACTTTGAGTATCTCCGGGGATCTAATGAACATTTCATAATGGATTAGACGGGCCACATCGAAGTCATGATGGTTGACAAAACACCAAACAACCACTGCTCGGGGTGCATTTACATATGTGGTGTTGCTGGAGGGTAGAAATCGGCTACACATGATGGTGAGCCAGCATTTAGCTACCCAAGTGAGGGATTGGGAGTTCATAGTGATGCCAGGATTTATCCAGACGGGTTCCCCTGCCAAACAGATTGTCCGAAAAATAAGGTTCCACGTTACAAGTGGTGTCTGATAGGTCTGGTAGTAGCCCACCTCTCCTGAGAAGACCGGTAGCCTGTATGCCCGACGTATTGCTTCAAGGGATGCATTTACCCGTGTCCTTCAAACTGTGACCACCCTATTAGCATGTTCCGGGCAATTCACATAGAATTCCCGAACCATCAAAATATTTTCCTCCTCTGGTTCATCAAAGAAGACGTCCAACTGGCGTCTCCTCAATTCATTAAACATCTCAGGGCTTCGAATCTGCAGGGAGGACCTGTCAATAGGTACTTCATGCACCATCTTCCGTGCTACCTTTGCTTCGAATCTCTCTTCGTCTGCCTTTGAGACAAATCGAGTATTGTCAAACTGGCTTGCACTAGCCCTAGATGACCCTCCTGGGCCGCTGGCGAAGGAACCCGCGGTCCTTCTTTTTCTGGACTGATGCATTGGACCTGATAAAACAAGGTTTATTATTAATGAGGGTTCGATTTGTGTGACCCCCGGGTGGTTACTCAGACTTTCCCACCACTAGGGTCACATTACCAATTTCAGTTCAATGGGATAATTTGTCAAACACATGATGTGCATAGAACTATTCATGCCTATATTAACCCATAAAAGTACAAACCCTCCCCAAATTCAACCACAATCCTCTACTAACATCAACCCACCAACCTAATTTTTGCCCAACAATGCCAATTTTTATTGCACCAAGTCACACCATGTTGATATACAAGAGAAAAAAAATTCTAATCTATACATGGTAGAGATCTACTATTAAAATACATAAGAAAAAGAAAATAAAATAAATAAAAGAGATTAAGAGAGAATAAAGAGGAGAGACTTACTTGAATATGGGAGTGGAGATAAGCCTGGTGGTTGGGGGAGTGGAGAGGAGAGAACAAAGGTGTGAGTTTGGGGTGGAAGAATGAGAGAAGGGGAAAGGGGGAGATGAACCTTTGAGAAAAGAGAAGTGAAGGAGAAGAGGTTTTGGGGGATTTAGGGCTGGGGATTTGGGGGGAGTAGAGAGGACGTTGAGGAGGTGGGGGAATATGAGGGGGAGTTATAATATTAGAAGAGTGGGTGGGGGAAATAAATAAATAAAAATGTACCTGGGCGCTTGCCGCGGTCGACCGGTGTAAAGGGAACGATTAGTGCATAATGGGTTAGTATCATATACATCATTTACAATAACAACACAAAATAGAAAACAAAATAAAAACATGGGTTGCCTCCCACAAAACGCTTGATTTAACGTCATATCACGACGAATACAACAATCAATGGATTTCCTCCCATGAAGCGCCTGATTTAATGTCGCGGCATGATGCAGACTCTCGCTATTACTCCTCATTTGTGTATTGGGGCTCCTCCAAGGTTATCACCACGCTGTCCCCTTTTTCTTCATTCATTCAAAGGTAATGTTTCAACCTCTGCCCATTCACTGTGAATGTGTTTGTCCCATCTTCTGATTTGATCTCCACAACTCCACTTGGGAACATTTGCACCACTTTGAACGGTCCTAACCATCGGGACTTCAACTTACCCGGGAACAACCTCAATCTTGAGTTGTATAGAAGCACTAATTCACCGGGTTTGAAGTTCCGATCCAAGATGTGCTTGTCATGCATCACTTTCATCCTCTCTTTATATAGTCTAGCACTCTCGAATGCGTGGAACCAGAAATCCTAAAGCTCATGCAACCCATTAACTCTGTTGGTGCCTGTTGTTTCCATATCTAAGTTCAACTGCCGCAATGCCCGCAGTGCTTTATGTTCGAGCTCAACCGGGAGGTGGCATGCCTTACCAAATACCAACTTGTATGGTGACATACCAATTGGAGTTTTGAAGGTTGTGCGGTATCCCCACAATGCATCATCCAACTTCTTAGCCCAATCAATTCTTGTTGCATTCACTGTTTTGAGAGGACACTTTTGATTTCCCTATTTGACACTTCAACTTGCCCGCTTGTTTGTGGGTGGTATGGTGAGACTACCTTGTGGCGAACTCCATACTTCTCCAACAAGCGTGCAAACAATCTATTGCAAAAATGAGAGCCACCATCACTGATTATGGCTTGGGGGTGCCAAAATGTGTGAAGATTTTTTTTGTTAAGAAGTTGGTCCCTTCGCATCATTGGTTTGGAGAGCAACTGCTTCGACCGACTTAGAGACATAGTCAACGGCAACCAGTATATACTTGTTACCGTATGAGGTGACGAATGACCCCATGAAGTCGACCCCCTACATGTCAAATACTTCCACCTCTAAGATTGTGGTCATTGGCATCTCATGACGACGGGATATGTTGCCCGTCCTCTGACATTCATCATAGCTTTTGACCCAAGCATGAGCATCCTTAAACAATGTAGGCTAGTACAGTCCTGATTCTAGCACTTTTGTTGCTGTCCGGATTCCTCCAAAATGTCCACCATATGGCGAAGCATGGCAGGCCTGCAAAACAGAGGGTTGATCTTGCTCGGGGATACACCGCCTGATCATATTATCAACACATATTTTGAACAATAAAGGCTCATCTCAATAATAGGCATGACAGTATCGGAAAAACTTTTTCTTTTGAATTGAGGAGAAATCATGGGGTTTTATACCGCATGCCAAGTAATTAGCAATATCAGTATACCATGGTGCATCCTCCATTGTCAACACAAGTAATTGCTCATCCGGGAAAGTCTCAATGATATCTTCAACCTCTGTTCTCTTTTCTGCCCCTTCTAACCTCGAGAGGTGGTCTGGCACTTAGTTGTCTGTCCCCTTCCGGTCACGAATCTCCAGGTCAAATTCTTGTAGCAACAGAACCCAGCGAATCAGGCGGGGCTTTGACTCCTTCTTTTCTATCAATTATCTAATGGCTGCATGGTCAATATAGACAATAACTTTCGAGCCAATCAAATATGACCTGAATTTGTCGAAGGGAAACACTACCGCAAGAATTTCCTTTTCAGTGACTGTGTAGTTCAGATGTGCACCACTAAGTGTTCTACTTGCATAGTAAATTGGGTGCATAATTTTCTCCTTACCCTGCCCCAAGACCGCTCCTACCGCATAATCACTGGCGTCGCACATCAGCTTGAATGGTTGCTCCCAGTCGGGGTGCAACAATGATGAGTGCAGTCACCAGTCTCTTCTTCAGCTCCTCAAATGCCAACCTGCAAACATCAGAGAACACAAAGTGCTGGTCTTTTTCAAGCAGCTTACATAAAGGGTTAGCAATCTTTGAAAAATCCTTGATGAACCGCCTGTAGGATCCGGCATGCCCAAGGAAACTCCTCACTACTCTCACTGAATTGGGTTGTGAGAGCTTCTCAATTACGTCAACTTTCACATGGTCTACTTCAATCCCCTCTTTGGACACTCTATGTCCCATCACTATTCCTTCTTGTACCATAAAATGATACTTCTCTCAGCTCAGCACCAGATTTGTCTCCACACATCGTTTGAGCACCCTTTTGAGGTTATGGAGACAATCTTCGAATGAATCTCCTACCATGGAGAAATCATCCATAAACACCTCCATAATGTCTTCGACCATGTCACTAAGATGGCTAACATACTGCCGCGCCCCCTCTTTCCTCACGAAGATCGGGTTTATGACATTCGGTTGGGACAACTCTTTCCTTTTGGGAAAGGGGTTTGTGTTTTTGAGAGTTGCCACCTAACGATTTTCAAAGGTGCGTTAGGAAACCAAATGGGCTCATTTACAACTACGTTGTTAACCAGAGATAGGGTAAGGACTTGAAATTATCCTAAAGGGAAGGTGTTAGGCACCCCTCAGGATCCACAAGTGTGGTTCCCGACCAAACAACTTTGGTGAATTTGTACAACTTAGCAAACAAACAAATAAAGTCTCAAATAAGTGGGGATTTAAGTCTTAAGCATGCAGATGTTTGAAAAAATAGTAAAGAAGGTTAGATTTTGAAAGGATTATGATCAAAGCATATAAAGGATATCCTAGGTTTATAACAATATGGATCACATCAGTACAATACCCGGTAATCACTCCTCAAAGAGGGGCTACACGTGGTATTAGCGCACCGGTCATCGTATCCATATTCTACCCTTTCCCACCATGTGAAAGTAACTAAATCGAGTGTTGGTCTTGACCTCTATTGCATGCTGTTACCCGTCCCTTCCTATTAGTCCCGAAGGAATTTAGGACTTCTATCCTATAAGGGATGTTCTAGGCAGACCCTCAGGTTTGAAGGAAAAATACTAAGGCGACACATAAGAACATGTAGGACTGCAATTAGTGGGAAACACAGAAAAGCAGAGAAAAGGCACAAGTATACCTCCACAAGTAATGCAAATAGGCAGCACGACTCATACACAGTTAAGGTCTTTTGATTCAGATCCTAAAATATGTTATCTAAATGATAATAACAAAGACATATTTATTGCATAACTCAGAGAGGAAGTCTTAATCAGTTTTACTTACTGATTTTATCCTGTTGATAATTAAGCAGCATACATAAATAGACATATTTCCAGTTTTAACAACTTTGATTACCTAAGGCTTGCCTAGGCGTAGGACAATGCTCAGTAATTACCCAGATTATTAAAGAAACTGTTTGAGTTGTTTTGCCTAAACATGTTGTACTTAGGTGTTGCATCAAATGCAGAATTATCACTAGTTGTTTAGAGACATGGTAAAACAGTTTTAGGTCCTTTTTCATGCATTGGTAATTAGGCGGAGAATGAGTCCTAAAACATGATATCTAATGCACAGATAGGGATGCAGAATGATGCATATACAGAATCCTAAGCAGGATTTCTAAATGCACAATAATTACAACATTAAGCATGATTTCAGAAGATGCAAGAGTGACAGTTTATTTTAGTGTTGTTTACCCTAAACAGGATCTCTAAGTGTACATGGCAGCATAGAGCATGATTGTAAAGTACTGGTTATTAACATATTTTAACGCAGGATTCTCTAAGTGATATGATAGTGAGATGGATATGCTAAAAACAATAAGTATAAGTCCTAGGGAACATGATCTCTAGTGCTATAAAATGAGTCCTAATCATGGTCTCTATTGCGCAAGTAGGAATATAAACCTAATAACATGTTTTCTACCCTTTTAATAGCTAAAACATACATAGTCACCCCTTCCCTTTCCACTATCCATCCCCAGAGTAGTTTACAAGTAGATATTATAGGCCATTTGCATAAATTACATAATTGAAATAAGAAAAAGAAGGAGTTATGCTATAGGGAGCCTATTGATAGGCCCAAAATCCCCAGAATGCCTCAAATGCCATTAGTTCACACCCTTTCATATAATCCAGGTGTATCAGAGTTCCCTAAGGATCTCAAAGGATCCCAGGCAGTGCTCACACCCAGATTTCATAGCCAAGATAGAGTAAGTGCAGTGTGGAAATGCCAGCTCTTGTATGTCAAAGTTCAGAGGGAGCTCAAGGGTACCAAGGCAATGCTCACACAAGAGGGGCCGAACCTAATGTCTAAGAGTATAGTGGAAGTGCTCATAGTTTTGAAAAGATCAGGTAGGAAAACAGCTTTTGAAAACAACTTGTTTGAAATAAGTTTTGAAGAGCAATAGAAGAGTATTACTTGGTGAAAACAGTTTGGAAAGGGAAGAGGGTAAGACAATCAGGGTCTCAGGATCAGAACTGTACACATAGAGCAAGAACCAAGAACCAAATCAGTTTAACACTCACAAGCAGGGACTGAGGGGTAGGGGACAAATATGATGCATATAGGGGGAACATACAATAAGCAGGGTCACATACAAGTTCAGAGAAAAGGTTCTGGTACAACATGTGTTCAAGAATACATAAGACTAAGTAACATATAGTGCATATTGTAGTGTGTCAAGAATCAAAGAAGACAGAGAGGAAGATGAATCATGTTGGAATATGCAACGGGGGTAGTAAATATGCTGAGGCTATAAAGGGAAATATTAAGAACTAAAGCAGCGAAGTTTACATACTAATTGCAAGTTGAGCAACAAAACCATAAGTAAAAGCATATCAGAAATAAGATGAATTGAAATACCAAAAGAAACATATTGTTTTGAATATTTAAACTAAATTAAGGACATACCAGTTAGGTGATGACAAACACAGAATAAATAATAGGCAAGTAGAATAATCAGTCTTGGCTTGCAGCCGACTGATAATAGCAGGTGATCAGAAGGAGAACAGTAGAGAGTATGTATGTGTGTAAAAGAGTGAGTTGAACAATGTTTTTGTTCGTGTCTGGAAAATAAGAGGCCTGGGTCTATATAGCTTTGAAAACAGTAGTAAATAAGGTAAGAAGTACTAATTTTAGGAAAAATACCCAATCAGAATCAATCAAGACTCGGACTCCCTTTAATTAGGGAGTCATAGTTCAAAAGGGTACAAGTTGTATCAAACAAGGAAAAAAATCAATTATAAGACTGATTTTACCATAATAGGAGTAGTAAAAGCATGTGGCATGTAATAAAGACTAAGTACATAATACATAATTAAGGAAAGTACATGTTAAATAACTGACAGCATATTCGTGCACATAAATAAGGTAGATCATAACTTTGATTCTGGAAATTAGTCACAAGAATCACGAATGAGATTGGAAATCACAAGGAATCAATACTAATTGAGGAAGGTATCACACAAATAAGGAAACAATTCGAAATCAGTACAGAATTACAAGGGACATATACAAAATCATAGATTCAAAGAAAATGTCACAGCTTTACGAAGAGATGCACAGAATCAATAGAGTATTAGGTAAAAAATAGCTAATCGAATAATCAGACTTACTAAGCAACAAATAGCACGGAAATCAGAGAAACCCTAAGTAAGACACCATAGAAACAATAGAAGGTTGAAACCCTAACAACAAAATTAAAGCGAGAAGCATAGAACACAGAGAAAATCCAGAAGAACATGCAGATTAGCAAACATAGCAAATAAGATGAACTCAAACCCTAAAATTGGGGTTTCACCAGAATAATTAAGGCAAAAGAGGAGACTCAAGCAAAGCATTTAAAATCATACTGGGATTATAGATCAGTACTAAAAATCAGAAGATAAAGCATTTTCAAAAGGGGTTAAGAAACCCTACTTCTTAAAAATGAAGAATCGTCTGAAAAACAAAGGGGTTTTAAAGAGAAAACAGATGAAAACCTTAGAATAGATATAGATCTGTCACAGATCTAGGAAGATCGGAAGATCTTAAAGCTAAGGTTTCCAGAGAAAAACCCAAAAGAGAAGAAAGCTTAAAATATCATCAGCGTTTGGCCGGAAAATGCAAGAATCTTACTCGAACGACCATAGAAGGCCGAAAAACATGGCATGAGACTGGAGATGGGAGTCGAACCGCCTCTGGTTCACTTGAAAACCCCCAAACGATGATACAAGGCGAAGGACGGAGCCATAAGGCTGGTGAGAGGTGAGACCACCACGGATTCCATCGAGGAGGTGGCCGGAGAAGGGAGGAGATATGTTTAGCAGGTGGAGCATTTTAGAGAGAGAGATGAGAGAGTTGAGTGAGACGACTGAGTTAATGAGAGGAAAAATGAGAGAGGGGGAGGGTAGTCTTTAGGGTTATTAATGGAAAGGGTGAATCTGGGCCGTTGGTTTGAAATAATCAACGACTCAGATTGGAATGGGGATTGGGTCGGGTAGGCTTAGAGATTAGGCTTGGGTTATTGGGTTATTTGGATTGGGTATTGGGATGGTCTCAATTAGGTTGAGATCAGATTTGATTTAGGCTAGATTTTAAATAGGAAGGGGCTAATTATTAAATACCCATAAAAAATAGATAAATAATTTATAAAAATAGCTAACAATTATAATAAATGAAATTAAGGATAAATAGGTAAAATTAAAGTAATTAACTAATATTTAAAATATAAAATGACTAACTATTGAATTAAATGGTATAAAATGTACAACTAGACTATAATTGCAAAGATTGTTGTAGTTACAGCTAAATAATGCCAAATTGGCTAATCTGTGAAATAATTAAATCCTAATAGGATTAAAATGATATATTGAGCTGGGAAATATTTTGAATAATTATTTATAATATAATTCATGAATAATTATTGAATTAAAATACTGAATAAATTGGAAAAGAAATTTTAAAAAAAAAGGAAAATTATGGAAAAATACCAGTCATTATAAAAAGTGATTTTGAAGGCAAACATGCAAATTTTAAAATAGTTTGAGGAAAAATTGGGTATCAACACATACATCGCTGGAATGTGGCCGGTGCATTGCAAAGTCCAAAGGGCATTTTCCGAAAGGCAAAGATGCCATACGGCATGTGAATGACGTTTTCTCTCTATCTTCCGGGGCTATTGAGATTTAATCGTACCTCGAGTATCCGTCCAAAAAACAAAAATGGGATCGCCCAGCTAACCTGTCCAACATCTGGTCAATGAAGGGTAAGGGGAAATGGTCCTTTTGGGCGGCTGCGTTTAGTTTCCTATAATCCATGCAAATCCGCCACCCGGTGACTATACGAGTTGAGATCAAATCGTTCTTATCATTTTGTACAATAGTCATTCCGCCCTTTTTCAATACACACTGGACGGGGCTCACCCAATTACTGTCAGAGATGGAAAGATGATGCCCGCGTCCATCCACTTGATCACCTCTTTTTTCACTACCTCTTTCATATTCGGGTTCAACCTTCGTTGATGTTCCCTGGAAGGTTTGTACCATTCTTCCAAAAGAATTTTGTGCATGTAGAACGCCAGGATGATACCCTTTATGTCTGCCATGGTCCAACCAATGGCAGTTTTGCACTCTTGCAACACTTTCAGTAATTGTGCTACCTACACAGCTAGCAAACCAGATGATATGATAACATGCAAAGTAGAATTGGGACCCAAGAAAGCATACCTGAGGTGGGCTGGAAGTGGCTTCAACTCCAGTTGTGGTGGTGTCTCAATCGATGGTTTTGCAGGTGGTGTAGCTCTCTCTTCCAAGTAGAGGGGCTCAGATTGAGGTTCCCTCTACAAAATCCTTGGCCTTCGAGTGCCATGACCCACCCTGCCAGCCCTTCGCCATCCATTTCCCCTAAATTTGTCAAGCAGGCTCCCAATGGATCTTTGGCATTAAGGATCTCATCTTCGTCATGCAAGATCACTTCTACCGCCTCCACTAGTGAGCAGTTTGCATATTCACTGGGTCTCCTCATGGATTGTTGGACGTTGAATATCACTTCCTCATCGTTCAACCTCATTTTAAATTCCCTAGTCTCGCAATCAATCAGTGCTCTCCCAGTGGCTAAAAATGGCCTTCCCAAAATGATGGGAATCTCCTCGTCTACTTGTCAGTTCAGAATAACAAAGTCTGCAGGGAATTCAAACTTCTCCACTTGCACCAGCACATCATTAAGAATCCATGTCGGTTTTTTAACCGTTCGGTCAGCCAGTTGCAACATCATCGAAGTCGGCCTAGTTCTGCCAATGACCAGCTTTGTGTAGATTTCCAAAGGTATCAAGTTTATGTTGGCTCCTAAGTCACACAATGCTTTTGCAAAAGCATAACTCCCAATGGTACATGGAATAATGAAGCTACCTGGATCAGACATCTTTTGAGCCATGGGTCTGGTCACTACCATACTGCATGTTTGTGCCAGAGTTATTGTGGACAGGTTCTGAAAGTCAAATTTCCGCGACATGAGGTCATTCATAATCTTTGAATAGCATGGCATTTCCGTCAAAACATCCATCAGAGGAATATTCAATTGAATTTGACGAAGCATCTCCATGATTTTCCTGTATTGCTCTTATTTCCTTGGTTTTGCCAATCTCTGAGGGAATGGTACATGCATCACTTTTTGTCCACTGCTTGCTGGCTGTTCTTTGTTGGATTTCTGTGGCACAAGAGGAGCCACTTGTTCTGCAACTTGTTCACTTTCTTTGGCCTTACCCTTTTCAACCTGGGCCTGTTCAACAACCACTTCCGTGAGTTCTGCTGATTCATCTATCTCTACTGGAACTGGAGTGGCTCGAGTAGTCTCTCTTCTGGGTTGAGCAACCTCTTGCTCCCTTTCTAAATCTCTCCCATTCCGGAGACTGATTACCATCAGCTGATTCGGGTTTTGCTCCTTTGGGTTAATGTATGTGTTAGCCGGCAGTGCCCCCTGGGGGCGGTTATTTAAGGCCATGGACAGCTTCCCCAGTTGAGTTTCAATCCCCTTAATTGCTGAATCGTGTACTGCCAACTTTTTTTGCATCTTACCATTCGTGCCAATGAGTTGCTGCAGCATACCCCTGATCTCCACCATGTTGCTAATGAGGTGGTTGATATGTCAACTGTTGCTAGTGCTGCTGCTGATAGCCATGTTGTCTCTGATATGGAACCACTGGGCCTTATGGACTGTGGTCGTACACCTCCAGATTGTGGCATGTTAGGTCTGTACTGCTGGTTGGGTGCTAGCCCCTATTGTTGTCCTCATTGCCTCTGACCGCCAAAATTGTTAACATAATTCATATCCTCTCTGGGACCCTGGTTGCCACCTTCTCCACTCCATGAACACACATAATACTGATTGATGCAAGGGGTACACCGTTCTCCATTTGTTGTATCAACGATATGCACTTGCTTTGTACCCATATTGTCAATCTTCTTCATCAGTATACTCATCTGAGTCATGAGTGTGGCTATGTTCTCTGCATGTGCATTATTTTGGTCAAGAGGAACTGAATGCACTATTGGTGTCAGGGTCGTACCTCTCATCATCCACCCTGAATTCTGAGCCATCTTATCAAGAAGGATTTTGCACTCAGTGAATGTCTTGCTCATAAAAGCACCCCCAGCTGAAGCGTCTACATTTGCTTTCAAATTGTCCGCTAGCCCCATGTATAATCTCTGGCCGAGCATCTGGTCTGGAATACCATGGCGAGAACACTTCACTAGCATCCCGTTGAATCTTTCCCACGTTTCCTGCAAGGTTTCAGTGGGCTTATACTTGTACTGCAATATCTCGCCAATTTGTCATGCAGTCTTTGTTGGGAGGGTAGAACTTGTTCAGGAACTGCTTGACTAATTCTCCTAAGTGGCAATGGAATTTATTGGGAGTGAATTCAGCCAAGTCTGAGCTTCCCCATTCACTGAGAACGGGAAAAGTAGCAGCTTGATGGCTTCCGGGGTCACATTTGGCTGCCTTTGGGTCACACAAATCGACCGAAACTTTTTCAGGTGTTGTTGAGGGTCTTCATTGTGTGACCCAGAGAACAATCCCTTATTATGCAGAAGATGCAGCATATTGTTGGTGATCTGGAATGTCTCCGCTTGTATTAGGGTCACAGCAATGGCAGTGGCCAAGTTGTCAATTGTTGGTTGTGCCCAATCATAGAGTGCAACTTCTGGCACAAGAGGTGCCACTACTTCATCGTTTGGTACAAGAGGTACCTGGTTGTTTGCGTTGATGTTATCCACGTTTTCCATTTCAAGTTGCGGTAAGTGTTTGTCCTTCTTGTTAGCACGGTTTAATACTCGGAATGTTTTCTCGGGGTCTGAGAGTCCTTTAAGAAGTTCACCAGTCCTCGAAGAGTTTTTAGGCATAAACGTGAATCACACAAGAATTCAAACATGAGAATTTCAATGAAAAATTATTTAACACCGTAGAAAATTGAGCTAAACTAATAATTCTAGCGATACTTCTAAGTTGTAACAAATAACATCGTTAGTTCCCCAGCAACGGCGCCAAAATTTGATCACGCCCAACTATGCCTTATATAAAAGACTAAGGAGTCGTTGAAAATATAATCCGATTTACAAGTCCGGAGTCGACTCCCACAGAGAACTAAGGCTTACCTATTACAACCCTTAGTGATGCTAATATAAGCTTAGACAATTTCCGGATGCAAGATTTTTATCAATAATTATTGGGATTTGTTAACTGAAAGAAATGATATTAAAACTAACAATATTCAAGATTAAAAATAACTCAATGATAGAAATATCTAGAGTATTGACTTCCCCAATTGCTAGACTAATTTTGACTCTTTTGATATAATCTCACCGTATTACTCTATGAGGATTATGAGCTATGGGTTACCGCAATTATCTCTCGATCAACTACGGTAATTTACTAGAGTATTCTCTCGAACTGCTCTAGCTGATAATTTATGAAGCTCTGAATTATCCCACCAAAGTTTCGTTATTTCTAACCCCACTTTTAAATTCAAGAAATGAATCTCTTCAATTACCCAAAGTGGTGTTGTTCAACAACAATCTAACTTAGTATTCTTTCTCAAGCAATACAAGGCAGTTAGACACGATTAATCAAGGGCCCATTCAATTAATCACCATACGAAACATAGTTGAACAATCATAGATTAACCCGACTCGATTACAACAAAATAGAGTCAAAACTTCATCTAACAATTGGTTCCGTCAACCCTAGACGGATTGGGTTAGCTACTCATGCTAAAACACAAAGAAAGCATAAAATAATTCATAATCCCCAAAATAATGACCAAAGATGGAGAATAGAAAAACTCTAATTGTAGCTTGGTCTTCTCACACTTGTTCTTGTCTCCAAAGTGAGTCTAAAAACTAGCTTAACACTTTCTTGGACGAGTTTATAGGGTTTTAAATAGGGCTAGGCTAATTTCTCCCGTTTTTACACTTAGGTCCTTGAATTTCTGGGCGTTTCAGGACTCGACCGCGGCAGAACGCGGCGCGACCGCGGTGATTTGTGTTTTTTCTGCCTCGTGTTGTTTGGCCCACCGCGTTCCAGCCGCGGTCGACCTTGGTCGCGGTGGGTTTCAGTCCAGCCATCCTTCGCCCTTTTCTTGCTTCTTTTCACTTGGGTTCTTTTTGATTGGCCTTATATTCCCGTGATTGACTCCAAGACGCCCCTAAGTATCTTTCGAACGTGGATTATTTTCTACAAAGCATAAAAATACTATTTAGAGCATTTTGTTATCATTTTTGCACTTAAAACAACACTAAAATATGATTCATTAAGAGCGTCAATAGGGTCTATATAGCCTGCTATCAATAAGTAGTGGTGCCCTTTCTATATAGCCTACTATCAATAAGTAGTGGTGCCCTTCGTCTTTACCAAATCATTTCTAAATAAGAGCAAATATAGGCCATTTTGTAAAGAGATTTTACACAAATAGGCACCTGGGTTTTACTGTCAAGTTTATTGGTTATATGATTAAAGCAGCTCGTATGTACTATACGAGGCGCAGTTAAATTAGTTGATGTCCTATATTAGTCTGGAAAAAACACCTCAACCCCCATGAACTGGGTCGTGAGCTGCAATCGATTGAATGGAGCTGGATTAATTAGTTGATGTTGTTCTTTTTCAGTTACATTCGTGTTTGAATTTCATTTCCGGTTATAGTTTGGTAGTTGAATGCTGTTTGCAGTTATCAAACCTCTCTTCAGTTGTAATTTTCCATTTTTGGATTGCTGAGAATTAATACAATTTGCCTATTTATGATATTGTTACAAGTCCCATTTTGGAGTATGTCCTAAATTGTTAGTGCTTAATACACACAACTCTGCAATTTTATCAGAAATTTAAAAATGTAATGAAATCAACATTATTTATACATTTGGTAATCAATAGTTTTAGTGGTTAAATAATGGTTAATGCATATGTAATTATTAACAGTCTGGTACTCTGTTGTTTGTAACTTCAAAAGAAAATTTGTTTTACACTTACAGTATTCATCTCAGAGATCAAGAGATTTTACGAAGTTATTATATGTGAAATGTGTTCAATATTTGCCTACTTTTTCACTTTATTCAACCCAACGCATACAGTAATTTGCATTCACAAACCACATAATCTTGACCAAAAGAAGAAAGGCAATAATGTAAACTCAGAAGTATATATCCTGCTGCAGACAGAGTAAGTCAACAAATATTTCCAATGTATTATTATGCTTGAAACAGTAAGAGCAATTACAAATTTCACAAATTAAAAGAAATAAAAATAAAGTATATATGAATGAATCTTAGTATGCTACTTGTTTAAAATTCACCTGTAAACTATTCTTAAGGTGAAAATCCAGTTTGTAGCCAAGTGTTGGTTGCTACTCATGAACTGGAATTTTGGTTCTCTAAATAGATGATGTGCCAAATAAAGTAGTATTAAAACTCTTTGCTTTTGTTAGCTGACTTGTTCTCCAATTAAATCCAAGCCAACTATAAGAAAAGTTAAACCTTGAAACAGCAAGTAATAGAAATGTATGCCCTGTGCAGATAACAGACTTCTTGCAGCTGCAGTGAGCAAAAGAAAAGCAAGTGCTAATTCCTTCCTGTAGATTTTGTTTGCCTTCTTTTTCTTTGGGACCTCTTCGTGTTCTTTTAATTTGCCGAATAGTTCTAGACCAGATTCAGACAACCTTCTTGAAATTTTCTCTTCGTTCATATTCTTCGATTCCCTCTCAGCAAGTGCTAGCAAGTCCGACTCAGATGCTCTACCTGTTTTCTTGGTGACTACCCATTCGTAGGCGCTGCCCAACTGAAATAGCCCCGACACCATGGCATTGAATTTTGTCACGGACATTGTGTTCTCGAATAGCAGGTATGGCATTAGGAAAGGGAAAGACTTTGGCGATGGAAGGATGTTCAAAATGGACATGACTATAGGGATATAACAGATCACCCAAGGGGGTAACTCGGCCTCTGGTATGAACATTGTTAGTGGAAGTATAATACAGAAAAGTGTGAATGAGTAAAAAGGTAATATCAACTTCCTTAGAAGAAAGAATAGGAATATCAGGTTGGCCTTCTTCCAAGCAGAGATCTGCAAAAGGATATACGACATTGTTAAAATTTACTACTAGTCCGAAATTTTCATATTTATATGGTTGGCAAGTGGAATTTGAGAGTGAAAATATAAAGCAACACTCACCTTGGACTTCAAGATTGAAGGAAGGCATAGTCTAAAGAGCTGCATTGGACCAGAATGCCAACGGTGCTGCTGCTTTTTGTAAGCTTCATATGATTCTGGCAACTCACAAAGCGCCCTTACGTCATCAACATAGATAAATTTCCAGCCACACAAGTGTGCTCTGACGGCGATATCCATGTCCTCTACAGTTGTTCGTTCCAACCATCCTCCGGATTCCTCCAAAGCCTTAATTCTCCAAACACCAGCTGTTCCATTGAATCCAAAGAAATTGAGGTAGTGACCATTTACTTGCTGCTCCACCTCAAAATGAAAGCACAAGTTGATGTTCTGAAGCCTAGTAAGCAAGTTTTCATCCTTATTAACGAAAGTCCATCGTGCTTGAACTAGTCCAACATCCGGCTTTCCCTGCATAACAATACTTATTATCAGCTCAAACAGTTCTATTGAAACAAGTAACTGATCATTTATAAAATCAGGTTCAACACTTAAAAATGATTTTCATCACTTGCTGCTTATCATCTACTTTTAACCAGTTAAACCAGACAAGCTCAAGAAGCAAAAAAGAACTTTATGATAAGCAATTGGCTATTCAGATTGAGTAATTGAACTAGTTTGTTACCTTAAAATGAGGTACTGTCAATTTAAGGAAATCAGGATTCGGTTGGAAATCCGCGTCAAAAATTGCAACAAATTCATAGTCCTGAACATAGTCACAAGCCATTGCTGATTTAAGATTTCCAGCTTTGTAACCGGTTCGGATGAACCGATGTCTGTAGATGATGTTGACCCCTTTTTCTTTCCAGGATAAACATTCATTCCTGATCATTTGCTGCAGCACTTCATCATCTGAATCATCCAATACTTGGACCAAGAATCTGTCTTTTGGCCAATCCAGCTGACAAACAGCGCCTATTGATTGCGCGAAAACCTTTGAATTCAAGAAAATTAGACAGTTAGATTAAATCTACAAATTCACCAAAACCACTATTGGTAATTAAGGAAAAACAACTCAAGCTAAACTCATAGGCGGATGCAGTATAGTTGCCATTGGCTCAACTGAACCGGTAACTTTTAACACGAAGCATAAATATATGTGTGTGAAAATTACTTAACTTTCAACTAACACTAAGTTCAGAACTCATAATGGCAAAAGTGCAATGGATTAAGTGGTGAGAACATAGATATTGAAGTTTTTAAATCACCTCAGATTAAACTGATTTAGCAAGAATGGCCACAATACTAAGATCGGCAATATATCAGTTCTCTTACCTCTTTTTCATTGCACATCGGAATCTGTACAAGAACCATAGGGAAATTGGATCCATCCTCAGGATCACTTGCATCTTCATTGATAATTGGCTTGATTTTCCTTAACTTGATCCAGAAACAACCAAGGCAAAGAAGTAGGCGATCTACGGATTGAATGAGGAAAAGCACAATGCAAAACGTAGTAAGTGAAGCAAGGGTAGGAGCAATATAATCAACTCTAAAAGAAATCCAAGCCATATAAGTCCATTGCCAAAGGCTTTGCACTTCCCAAGGATTTACCATATTTAATTGCCACTGATTGAAATAAGCAAATATTTCAATAAACAAAGCCACCACTGAAATAGCAAGAAAAGCTCTAATAAATCTGTACAACTTTCCCCTGTATTTAGGGTCTTCATCATTCTTATCTGATAAAGCAATCCTTTTTTTAACAGAAGCAAAAGTTGTGCACAAACTATTAGCTAGCCAAGGAATACAACCAAGAGTTCTTTGGGCTTTGAGAAGGAGAACTTTAGTAAATCTTTTGGGATTAGCAGCCTTGTTTTTATCCCTAAAAGCTGGTGAATTCAAATCATTGACTTCAACTAAAGAAATGCTCTTTGGATTCTCTATAGTGACAACTACAGAGCTTGGTGCCATTTTTGGATGTACTCTTATTCAGCAATCCAAAAATAGATGAAAAGGCAACAACCCCAGATGAGGAACTTGAGGTAAAAAAGCAATAAATGAATCTTGATATCTCAATTATGACATTGAGACACTGACATCCATTACAAGAATGGTACAATTTGATCTGAAATTCTGGATCTTGAAACAGAAAAGATGGCACAGGAATTTAGAGAGAGAGAGAGAGAGAGTTGGGCAAAGAGGTGTTTCTTATATTGTACTTTGTGAGTTTGAAGTCAAAGCTAAGAGAGAGAGAGAGAGGAGAGAATAGAAGATGGAGAATATGGTAGTTAATTGTGAGAAGAAGCAGAAGAAATAAAAGGAGGAGAAGAAAAGGGCAAGATCAGGTGTCAGTGGAGACTGGCGTGGCACATGGAAGCTTCGGCTATAATTTAAAATCTTGAGATACTTTAATGTCTGCTAAATAAGTAATTAGTGAAGTAATTAATATCTTAATAGGACTAGTGTAGTAGTAGTTGTTTAAGCGTAAGAGAAAGAAAAAATCAGATACAAAAGGGACCAGTCAAAAAGGAAACCGTGGAGAGAGATTGGTGAGTCTAAGGAAGAAAGACAATTACTACTATATTATAAATTCATAAATTATAAAAATAAGGTATTGTCAACTAAAAACGAGTAATGTGAGAAAACCAGATTCCTCTTGGCTGTCAATCAACAGTTTGCAAACAAACAAATGACAGCCAATTACAGCCAAAGTGAACAATGCCTGAATATTAGAGAAAATGACAAAAATAGTCCCTTATCATTTGGAGTAGGTTTATGATACTCCCTTAAATATACACTTACCGTTTTAGTCCTTTAACTATTCAAAAACTTATCAATTTTGGTCTCTGTCTACTTTTATTTTGTTTATTTTAACGCTGTCCCAAGTCATCAACCCCCGCGGTTTCTCCATATGCCTCCGCAACCAGAAAATGAAGATTTTAAAACAAGTCATTTAAGTATATACTCAGCAGTTTTAGTCTTCTATGTTATCAAAATTGAACGCATTTGGTCTCTATTAGATTTAAAATGTTTTGGTTGTAACTATAAAAGGGCACTCCGGTTCACTAAGCTCCCGTTATGCACAAGATCCGGGAAAAGATCGGACCACAACGGTTTATTGTATGCAACCTTACTCTATATTTTTGTAAGAGGTTGTTTTCACGGCTCGAACCTATGACTTGCTACTCGCATGACATCAACTTTACCAGATATGCTAAGGCTTCCCTTCAGCAACTTTGGTTGTAACTATCTTTGACTGAATTAGCTCAAGAAAAGCACATGAACTATTTAAACTAAAGAAACGACTTGGACGGACTTCTTTGAATTCATTTTCCTATTTCTAACTTTAAGATTGACAATAGATTGTGCTATCTTAGGTTCGCATAAGATATACACGTTAATTCATTCGTTATTTCATATAATAGAGGGTAAGATAAATCATATTCGTGAGTTTTATTTACTTGAATATGATTTTTCATAAGGTGCAAATTAGTAGAAATGAATGCGAAGAAGCTTGTCCCACTGGTTTCACGAGCTTAAACAGTTCATGTGCTTCTCACAGGCAAATTTTATTAAAGAAGGCTATCGTAGTGTATTTTAGACATAACATTGATCAGCCGATTTTGTTGAGACAAAAGATGTAACTTGAATATAGGGGTAGTTTAGTCTGTTTATGTGCTAACAAATTAGTGTGTTAGTTAGTTAGTTAATGATATACGTGATTAGTTAGTGAGGTGGTTAGAGCAGTTAGTAAAGCCTTGTATATATACATAGCTTGTACAAGTAATGAAAAATAAAGCATTCATTGTTTACTGTTCCATTCATCTTCATGTTCCTCATCTCGTCTCTCTTCTCCCTCCGTCGATATTTAGGGTTTTTATCTCTTCTCAAACCTCCATTTCAGCATGGTATCACAACTCGAGCTCTGAATCGAAGCTCGCAAATCGATCCTCTATAGTCTCAACGCAATTGAGATCTCATTTTTCTGATTCAAAGCTCCAAAGTACTCAACAAAGGCGATTGGTGATTTGGAACATAAAAATGCAACTGTCACAACTGAAAAGGCATCGCATACATCCTCCGATGATGAATTTGAGGAAGATGTTACAGTTGCAGTCACTCACCCTCTATACTGAGCTCCGGGCGACACAAGTGGAATTTCATTGATTTCATTCCAGCTGACTGGCACTGATAATTACTCCTTGTGGTATCGATCTATGCATATTGCATTACTTGGCCGCAATAAACTGGGTATTGTTGATGGCAGGTGGCCAAAAGAGTGATTTCGTGAGAAGTATTGATATCAATTGGAATGGTGCAATGCGATTGTGTAATCATGGATGATGAACTCAGTTGCACCAACCTTAATCAGTGGTATTGCTTATTCACTAGTGCACAGAAGGTGTGGACGGATTTACAAGAGAGGTTTGACAAAGTGAATGATACTTGTTGCTACAATTTGCACAAGAAAATTGCTACCCTAAGTCAAGGTACTTACTCTATCTCTGTCTATTATTCAAGGCTCAAGGACCTTTGGGATGAGTCTGAGTCTGTTATACCCACTCCTAGTTGTGATTGTGTTAAGACAAAGGAGTTTATTTTACATCTATGAAAGCAAAAGGTGTATCAGTTTCTAATGGGTTTGAATGACTCTTACTCTCAAGCTCGTAGTCAAATACTTATGATGAAGGCACTTCCTTCAATGAATCAAGCATATGCCATGCTTATAAGTGATGAAAGCCAAAGAGTTGTAGCTGCTTCCACTGGTATTTTAGGATCTTCACCCACTGTAAATACATATTCCTATGATTCAACTGCACTATACAGGGCTAAGCCTAGTTTCAATCCAAAAGTTAGGAAGAACTATAACATTCAGTGTGAGTTTTACAAAATGAAAGGCCACAACAAAGAGAATTGGTTCAAAATAACATGTTATCCACCAGATTATAAATTCAAAAAGAAAGGGGGAGTTGGGGATTATAATGCAATGGTCGAACTTGGATACACTATGCCTATGTACTCCAACCATGTCTCAAACCATGTTTCTCAGCAAACACCAATGCCTCTTTTGCCTGCATATCAAAATCACCAACAAACCATGAGTTAAGGAGTTGAGTATTCTCAAGCCATGAATCAGGTGCAGGGTCATTATGGTCCCCAAGCTCAAGCAGGATCCTCCTCTATACAGGCACAGGGACCTTCTACAGGTTCCTCTCCACAGGCTCAAGGAAGTGCTTTTCCTTTCAATATAGAATATTATGATTAGATAATGTAGATTCTGAACAATTCAACTTCCTCTGCTCAAGCAAATGTTGCAGGTACTAGCACTGCTCTCTTAGCATCTACTAGCCCACCAGAATGGATTACTGATACTGGGGAAACTAATCATATGGTAGCAAATGCTAACTTGCTTACTAAGACTTCTCTAGTTGCTCCCTCTAAGCCTAGGAGAGTCTTATTACCTAATGGAGATGTCACTCAAGTAACTTACACTGGTGACAGTAATATTTCAGACAGAAGCACTCTTAAATAAGTTTTTTCTGTGCCTCAGTTCAAGTTCAACTTATTATCACCCTCCAAAGTGACAAGAGTCTTAAATGTTTTGCTTCCTTTTATCCTGATTTTTGTGTCTTTCAAGATCTCTTCAGTGGCAGGGTGAGGGACATTGATAGAGAAAGAGATGGTCTATACTTTCTGCAGAGATATGGTGGTATAAAGCTCACTGTTGTCTCTTTAGTTGTTGCTGGAATAAAGACAAAACAGGGACACACTACAGCTTATATTGCCTTGTGGCATAAAATACTAGGTCATGTATCTAGTAGTGTTCTTAGAGAACTGTTTGCTGCAGAAGTAGCTAATATCAATGACACTATCAATAAATGTAGTGTATGCCCTTGTGCTAGGAAAACTAGGTTGTCATTCCCTTCTAGTTGTATTAAGATTGTTGCTGCATTTGATCTGATACATCTTGATATTTGGGGTCCATATAATTGTGCAACTTTTGATGGTAGGATGACTTGGTTATTCCTACTGAAGCTCAAATCTGATGTATGTGTGGTGCTTACTCAGCTTATTGTATTCATTCAAACTCAGTTTAACAAAATTGTGAAAGCAGTTAGGTCAGACAATGGCTCTCAGTTTGTCAACTCTAACTGTAACACATTATTTCATAAGTATGGTATCATCCATTAAAGAACATGTGCTTATACTCCTCAGCAAAATGGAGTTGCTGAGAGAAAGCATCGGCACATCCTAAATGTCACACGAGCTTTAAGATTTCAGGCAAATATTCCCATCAAGTATTAGAGGCATTGTGTGCTTGCAGCAATGTACATCATAAATAGGATGCCATATTCTGTTCTTCATGGTCTTTCTCCCTTTGAAATGTTGCATGGTAGGGCACCCAACCTGGAGCACTTAAGAATTCTTGGTTGTTTGTGCTATGCCAAGCAAGTTCATGAAACAGATAAACTTATTCCAGGGCTAAGACAGATGTTCTCATGGGCTTCTCTGATATTCAGAAGGCCTACATTCTAGTGGATCTCTTTTCTCATTGTTTTCTTTTATCAACATGGATGACTCCTTCAGGGAAGATATATTTCCCTTCAAAGATATCACAGCCACATCATCTCCTATTTTCTTGCCTCCTAACTTGTCCAGTTCTAGTGAAGAGCAGACTTCACTTCCCTCTGTTCCTGCTAGGCATAAGTCTATTGACTCTTCTCATTTGCAACAATCAGTAGCAGATGTGATGCCTCCTACACTTCCTCCTCCTAATATTAAATTGACCATGAAGGAATATGATGGACATACTAGCAGCTCTAATGCAACTGCTGATGAAGTGTTAACAGACATCAGCTAATATCAAAGATTACTAGGGAAACTACTCTAGTTAACTGTCAGAAGGCCAGACATAGCATATAGTGTTCAGACATTAAGCCAGTTTATGCAGAAACTAAAAGATCACATTTGGAAGTTGCTCAAAGGTGGTTAGATGTGTGAAGAACCAACCATGTCAAGGCATACTGTTGTCTAAAACATAGAAACAGTGTCACTGCACATTGTGATGCAGACTGGGCAGCCTACCCTATCACTAGAAAGTCAGTAACATGCTTCTTCATCAAGTATGATGATTCTCTGATAATCCTGGAAGTCAAAGAAATAAAGCGTCATTTCTAGGAGCTCTGTCGAGCTGCCAAAGTAAAACTCGACCTCCCTCGAGTCGCCAAAGTAAAACTCAACCTCTCTCAAACCATTCACATTCGAACTCGCTCGAATCATTCATATTTGACCTCGCTCGAATCATTTACATTCGACCTCGCTCGAATCACTTACATTCGACCTCGCTCGAGTCACTTACATTCGACCACGCTCGAGTCATTTACATTCGACTTCGCTCGAATTAAGTAAATTCGACTTTATTCGAGTCCAATAAATTTGACCCCATTTAAATCAAGTCAATTCGAAATCGCTCGAATAAAGTAAAGCTACCGTGCTCGAGTAAAGAGAACATGAACCACGCCAAATTCCCGAATCAAAAACAGGGACTCATCGCAAAAGGGTCC
Source organism: Nicotiana paniculata (assembly GCA_005239505.1). Taxonomy (NCBI): domain Eukaryota; kingdom Viridiplantae; phylum Streptophyta; class Magnoliopsida; order Solanales; family Solanaceae; genus Nicotiana; species Nicotiana paniculata. The sequence continues at coordinate 34,788 of ML354981.1, forward strand.
GAAAACCCCCTTCAAAAAAAAGAAGAGAAGATCCAGGGACGTACAACCGAAAACAAAGTGAATTTTATTCAAAAACCTGCACACAGCGTCTCGAAAGGGGCCCAACAAGCCTCCAAAAAGGGCGATACAACAACAAACAACAGCAAGGAAAGAAAAAAAAAAAGGGGGGAACAAGTCCTAAAAAACCACAAATCTCATTATGCCTCATCCCCGCCATCATCCCCATCAGCACTTCCATCATCAGAGATCCCTAATCACGCCTCACCCACACTACTATATAAGTAGGAAGGCAAAGATCGTGTAGCTTTTACCCGAATGGTCGGGATCGAATCCACATAGAGTCTATAATGGGGTGAGTGTCTAAGTGATCTAAAAGGGTCGAGTGTTTTTAATTGCACTTCTAAACATTTGTTGGTATTAAACTATGCTAAGTGTACTTTATTGTTTGTAAGCTAATTACTGACTAAGTTGTTTTTGTTGTTGTTTTATGATATTGATAAAGGCACTAGGGTCGTGACCTTTGCCTAGGTGGATACACAACGGGTTTCAATTCTAAGGTCGGGGAATTGGTTAGGGATATAGCTATAACCAATGCAGGAAGGTGCCCACTTTATACCTCTCGGTAGTTTGAGTGATTTTACCCTAATTTCCCCTCTCGAGGTCAATTGGGTGTCAATTAATCAAGAAATTAAGGCTTAGGTAAGGTATTACTCTCTCGAGGTTTAACCCGTTAATTAGGGTTCAAGTAGGGTTTTACCATTTTTGGGTTTAACCCAATTGATTGGGACTACCAATCTCTTGATAATGCCCTAATTTCCTATTAGGCTAATTTCTAGACTCAAGTTTTTTTTCTCAAGAGAGACCTAAGTCATGAAAAGGCTAATTAGTGTTTGCAACCACTAATTATGGCAATAAAAACCTTGAATTAGCCTAAATAGCCAACACCCATTAATTTCCCAACCTTAATTTCAAAAACCCATTACATACCCACACTAGGGTTGAGCCACAACCCTATCTAATGGGTTTAGCTACTCATAATCAAAGATGAAAATAATAATAGAGAAGAAGAAGAACCCATTTAATTGATTCCTAACAATGAAATTGAAGTTTCAATGTTAAAAATACAAGAACAAAGCTAGAAAGATGAAAACTCTAAAATATTCACGTGCTCTGTACTTCAGAAATTACAAGATGTGTAAAGAAATTACAAAATAGTCTATTTATAGTCTGCCAAATTTTCGGACAAAAATTCCCCTGCGGGACCACCGCGGACCGCGAAACGAGGATCGCGGCCACGGTGGAGACTTGCATTGCTTGTAGCCTCACTAGAATGCCACCGCGGACCGCGAAATGAGGACTGCGGCTGCGGTGGAAACTTGCATTGCTTGCAGCCTCACTGGAATGCCACCGCGGACCGCGGCCGCGGTGGCCTTTTGCTTGATCATTTTTGTTGTGTTTGATCCTTGTGCCGGATTCACTCCTGTTTTGAGCATATTTTAGACTGAGTGTCTTCATTTCTGGTTCAATCCTGCAACAAGCACAACGTATAAGCTTTCGGGGCAACTTTGTGTACCATTATATCCAAAACTCATGTATATGGGAACGAAAAACGAGGCAAAAATCCAAGTTATCAACTCCCCCAAACTTAAGCTCTTGCTTGTCCTCAAGCAAACAAAATAATCCCCACCCCTATGATAGATTTCACAAAAATTCGGCTGTACTAATGGTGACCTCAACTAGCATCAGTTGGGACTAACCATATCCCTTAATGCGCATGAATCATTGACAATGATTGAACTTTTCAAAACCATAGTTTCAAGTGTGATACAAGAGATTCAAGGGTTGTTCCAACTCATCAGTGAAATTCTAACTACTACCTCGGTCAGTGTGGATCCCAGACTCTTATTCCGTGACTTTTCCTAAGCACCTCACCTTTAGAATGATGACACTCAGAACGAGGAATAGGGGGAATCGCTCGTCTCTCATCAAGGAAAAAGTCCCAAGTTTGGCTTAAAGTACCATAGGCTTTCCCTTTGTGTAAATCACCACTAATGTAGGTTTCACTCGACCTGAGATCATACATGGCTTTTGTGGAATCATGATGAAGGCTTTTGGTTAAGGGTAGGAAGTATTTGGTCAGAGTGAATTTTATCTTTCCTTAATCACTTCATTTTTAACTGTTCTCACATTTTTCTTGACTCTTTGAGTCCTTTTATCAGGGTTGGAGAGACACACTGTCACGCCTTTTTTTTTGTTCATTCTAGACATTTTTATTCCTCTGATGCATTCCAAACTTTTGGCAACACTTTTTCATCAATTTCCTTTATTTCTTCTTTTTGTTCATTCTTTTCTTTTCTTTCTTTTTCATTGCCTTTTCTCTTTTCTTTCTTTGTGCCTTCTTTTTAAGATNGGGTTGGAGAGACACACTGTCACGCCTTTTTTTTTGTTCATTCTAGACATTTTTATTCCTCTGATGCATTCCAAACTTTTGGCAACACTTTTTCATCAATTTCCTTTATTTCTTCTTTTTGTTCATTCTTTTCTTTTCTTTCTTTTTCATTGCCTTTTCTCTTTTCTTTCTTTGTGCCTTCTTTTTCACTTCATCACATCCCTCATCTCTCCCCCAAACTTATGATTTTTGCCTAGTGCCAAGGAAAGATCGGGTGCCAAGAGAGGGTAAAAGAATGGTTGAGGGCTTGTAATTTGGTTTTTGAAAGAAAGGGCTTAAGTCTCAAAAGAGTTGACTAGGGAATATGTCTTTTGGAAGGTCATGGAAGTGTTCAATTCTTTGTTCAAGCCAAGGAAATCCTATAGTCACTTCTCAAGTCAAATTACACCTAGAATTTCGCCTAGACAACACTCAGGGCAAGTTCTAGACTAGTGGCACGGAACTTGGACTTGCAATTACAAATTTCTCACCACTCACAGCTAAAGGATTGATACAGAAATCGAGTCGAGGTCCCACAATGACCTTAGTCGTGTTTTGAGTAACGAACATGGTCCCGAAGAACCACCTGATGATTATCGTCCAACACAAGAGTCTCAAGATCGTCACTTTCCTAAACACAACGGTTTGTCTTTGACCATGGGATCAAAGACAACTGTGTTAGGCCCAAGTGAAGCTTTTCTTGAGGCACCGTTCTTGAAAGACCAAAAAAAACAAAAAGAAAGGGAAAAACATACTCAAACCCTTAAGAAGGTTGTCACACCGTTCATCCTTGGGAAGAGCCACCCGGTTCACACAAATTCCACCTTTGGAAAGAACTGTGGCGTTTAAGAAAACCAAAGGTTTATTTCTCGCGTGAAAACCAAACAAGAAGCTATGAAAGAAAAATAAGATGCTATAAAATAGAAAAATTGCGTAAAGTAAAGTGCGTGGGATAGAATGAATATGTACATTAGGGGAATTAGACGAATATACATAGGGGATGAATATTTACAATGGATAGTTAAATTATATATACCAAAATAGTAAACTTATATACATACCAAAATGGGAAATAACATAAAGAAAAAGAAAGAAAATATTGTTTGCATTATACAACCCAATGTAACCAAATTAAATGCCTATAGGGCCACTCCCCCAACTAACAGATATCATTGTCCTCAATTCTATATAACCAAAATGGTGCACAAAAATATGGGAGAGAGAGAGTAAAGAAAACTCCCTATTGGCCCTTGGCCTGTTGTGGTCCATGTTGCTGTGTCTGTGAGGGGATAGGGTCTACATGAGGCTGGGACTGCGAAGGGGCTGGATCTGCTGCTGCCTGTGGCTGGGACTGTGAAGGGGCTGGGTCTGTTGCTGCCTGTGATTGAGCTCCGGTGGTCTGGGTCTCCTGGCTCTGTGATTGGGTCTGCTCTATGGGAGGGTTTGCCAGTATAAGTCTGATGTCCTGAGCACGGGGCATAACCTTCCTCTTCTTCAATGGCCTCACCGGATCCTCCTCCTGCACTGTCTGCTGCCCTGGCTGTGGCTCTGTAGGGTCTGCTAGTAGCATCTCCAGAGAAATCTGATCACCCTTTAGCTTGTCCACCTCCTTTCTCAACTTATCCACCTCCTCCTTTGACGCACGAGTCTTCCTCCACTTCTTTGTTTCTTTGGCCAGCTTTGTCAATGCATTCTCATGTGAACCCACCGCTTCCAAGATTTTCTTCTGGTTTTCCAAAATCTCTTTCAGAGTGTCCTCAACGGACTGTGGGACCTGTGGTGGGGGAGGGGTAGCTGAGACTGCCACAGCTCTAGAGATTGCAGTCAGCTTTGTAGTAGTTGACTGCATCCAATTATTGAGGCTTGTAAGTGTCTGGTTCAGCCGGTGAGCAGTCATTGGATAGGCTCTAGTGGATGGAATGTCTGTGTCGGTGGAGGTAGAAGGGCCTGGAGCCTCCTCTGGAATGGCTGGCTGGAGAAAGGAAGGTTCCACCACCACCACTGGCTCTTCAGACTGGCTAGTGGAAACAACAGACTTACCCTTTGACTTCTTCTTAGGGTTTTCATCATCCTTCAAATCATACCAAGAAAAGGGCGCTTTGGGATTGACGTTGGTGTCAAAGCGCTTCTTGGTTACCTCTTGGTCTTCACAGTACATTGTTAGGTAATGAGGAAAGGGGTAAGAAGTATCACCTGTGCTGACAACCCGGCTAATAACCTCAGACATCACATTCCCCACATTGATGGGGTACCCAGCCATGATAGATGCAACCAGCACAGCCCGACTGAGGGGGAGGGTCTGGTCATGATGTGTCGGATCCAGCCTGCTGCATACAAAAGTTTCCCACCCTTTAGCTTCAAAGTTAAGAGTCTTCCTAGTGATAGTCTTTCCAGTAGTCAGCCACTCCGGAGTCTCCCCGGGCTTAGCCAAGTGTAAAGCCAACCAATTTCTAGCTGCATCCTTTTCTGCCAGTTTCTCCCGGTACAAAGAATCATCTACATCGTCCATCTCCAAATATTCATTGAGTGATTTTCCATCAAAAGGCACTGTGAGATTGCGGACTTGGGATGCCTTTGAGTCCTTTGCAAGAAATAGCAAATTTGTGTAGAATTCTTTCACTATGTGCTCATCTGCATCCGGGAGATGCTCATTGAAGTAGGACCACCCTTTTCTGTCTCTGAACTGCTGCTTCACATTGGGGTTGTAGGTAGACAACTCTTTAAGTGAAAAATTACGCTCCGGAATGAGTGAACGTGCGATTCACAATTCCCTGAACCTGTGAAAGGCCTGCTCACTAACAAAACGATCTTTCCACGCATCCAGATTTCGAGTGCGCTCGACCCCCTCAACCACCGGTTCATCCCCATTGCCATCACTTGAATTCTCCCCGGATAAGGAATCTGTAGGGGAAGTGGAGTATGAGTGTGCGCTAGAGGCGGATTTAGCTGGGGAAGCTGTCTGTTCTGGGGCCGGGGGAGATGAGGCAGGGTTCAATGGAGATGACTGTGATGAGGCCTCCTCTGGCGGAGCATACTCACTCCCCGATGGTGAAGGAGGGGAGTCTCTAGCCCGAGTAGCCCGTCGGGATGACTGAGAAGGAATTGAAACTTTGGACGGTTTCCTAGGTGCCCCCGGGCCTCTCCCCCTTTGAGATTCTCCTCGACCAGTTTGTTTACGACCACCTCCTCGAGATAGCACCATTGTCTGCAAAGTAAACATAGGTAAACATGGTTAGTTCCCAGAGCATTGTTGTGCAGACACTTAAGTAACATTAAAGTCCAATTGCACAGCTTATAGGCCACTGCGAACAACGAAAAATCAACTGCGGACCGCGGTGGGTGACCCTCTGAAGGACATGATTCTCTAGACCTTCACATCGTGGACCGCGAAAAACTGACCGCGGCCGCGAAGTAAGATCCAGAGAAGTATCAATTCTGAATAACAGGGACCGCGGAGCGCAAAAAATTGACCGCGGTCCGCGAAAAAGCATTTTGGGTTTGCAAACACAAGCATGCGGTACGCGAAAAAAGGGACCGCGGACCGCGAAGTCAGTTTCTACCTAGGGTTTCCATATTTTATCATATCTACGCTCAGTGTTCATTTAGTTAAGCCCTACATGATTAATCAGTGTAATTGTATTCCAAGGGACTAAACTGAACCTTTTTGGACTAACCCTAACATTTTCAAAGCCTAAAAAGTGAAAAATTATGAAAAAGAAGATGAAAATAAAGAAAATGACGAAATTAAGAAGTTAATTAATCACAATTACACTTACTAGATGCTTGGGTGATAGTTTGGATAAGAGCAGTGAGGTTAAGAGAATGCAAGAGTAAGACACAGTCCAAGGATGCTTTGAAAAGTTAAAGTGCGTAAAGTAGGAAATGAAACCCTAGTGGCCTATTTATAGAGAAGAGCTGGGGTCCACTCCTTTTACCTACCGCGGACCGCGAAAAATTGATTGCGGTCCGCGGTCATTTAGTTGTTCATGGATCAGGCAAAAGCTCACCGCGGACCGTGAAAAATCAACCGCAGTCGCGGTGAGTCAAGTTCAGAAAGGCATATCAGTAAATGGGCTTCGCGGACCGCGAAAAGGAGACTGCGGCCACAAAGCAAGATCCAATGAACTATTGTTGCAGCCATTGGGCTTCGCGGACCGCGAAAAGACAACCGCGGCCGCGAAGCAAATTACAGAGAGGTCCTTCAAGCAAGCTCCAGTGAACCATTGTTAAAGCCATTGGGCTTCGCGGATCGCGAAAAGACAACCACGGTCGCGAAGCAAATTCCAGAGAGGTTCTTTTTCCACATTTAGCCAAATGTTTTGTGTCAAAATCATCCTACACATCCAAAAACCAGTTCGTGCAACAGTGAAGCCTATTCTACCAAGAAAAACAAAGAAAACGAAAATAAAGACACATGGGTTGCCTCCCAAGAAGCGCCTGATTTAACGTCGCGGCACGACGCATGTTACCGGGATCATTTGAGATGAAGAAGTGCCACCACGTGGATGTCATCGACTTTGCCAAGATAGTGCTTTAACCGGTGACCATTTACTCCGAAGACTTCACCACTTTTGTTCTTGAGGTCAAGAGCCCCAAATGGAGTAACAAATACCACTTCAAAAGGCCCACTCCACTTTGACGTGAGTTTTCCCGGGAACAGCCTCAACCGAGAATTGAACAATAAGACCAAATCACCAACCTTGAACTCTTTACCTCGAGCATATTTGTCATGTAGGCACTTCATTTTTTCCTTATACAAGGACAAACTGGAGTACGCATGGAATCTAAACTCATCCAACTCATTCAATTGCTCCACCCGAAGATTTGCAGCTACATCCCATTCCAAATTCAACTTTTTCAAGGCCCACATAGTCTTGTGCTCCAATTCTACCGGAAGGTGGCATGCTATTCCGAAGACCAAGCGATATGGGGACATCCCAATTGGTGTCTTGTAGGCGGTCCGGTAAGCCCAAAGAGAATCATCTAATTTTTTGGCCCAGTCGGTCCTATTGGCATTGACCGTTTTCGATAATATGTTCTTTATCTCTCTATTAGACACTTCAAATTGGCCACTAGCCTAAGGGTGGTGCGGGGTAGTGACTTTATGATTGACCCCATACTTGTAAAGCAAGGGTCGAAGGCTTTGTTGCAAAAATGTGACCCCCCGTCGCTGATGTTGGCCCGTGGAGTGCCAAACCTAGTAATGATATTCTTCTTGAGAAAGGCTATCACACTCCGCGCTTCATTATTTGGTAAGGCCACGGCCTCCACCCACTTTGACATATAATCAACCGCAACCAAGATGTACATGTTTCCATATGAACTCACGAATGGCCCCATGAAGTCGATGCCCCAAACATCAAAGATATCTACCTCAAGAATCGAATTTAAAGGCATATCATCCCTCTTGGAAATTTCCCCTGCTCTTTGGCATTCATCACACCTCTTCACTAGGTCACTAGCATCCTTATACAAAGTGGGCCAAAAGAACCCACAACTCAGCACTTTAGAAGCAGTTCTTGCCCCTCCATGATGACCACCATACGGTGAGGAGTGGAAAGACTCAAGGATAGCTAGTTGCTCTTCTTCCGGTACACATTGCCGGATCACCCCATCGGTGCAAATCTTGAATAGATAAGGCTCGTCCCAATAGAAATCCAAGATGTCCCTTCGAAGCTTCTTCCTTTGGTTAGAAGAGAGCACACAAGGGACAACTCCGGTGACGAGGAAATATATCCGCAAACCAGGACATCTCTAGCATTAACATTGAAAGGAGTTGTTCCTCCGGAAAACTATCATTGATCTCAAGTCCGTCACAAGGACGTCCTTGCTCCTCCAACCGGGAAAAATGATCGGCTACTTGATTCTCACTCCCTTTTCGGTCCATGATCTCTAAATCAAACTCTTGTAATAACAACACCCATCTCATAAGTCTTGCCTTGGAATCCTTCTTGATTTAATTTGACCCCATTTAAATCAAGTCAATTCGAACTCGCTCGAATAAAGTAAAGCTACCCTGATCGAGTAAAGAGAACATGAACCACGCCAAATTCCTGAATCAAAAACAGGGACTCATCGCAAAAGGGCCCGAAAACCCCCTTCAAAAAAAAGAAGAGAAGAGCCAGGGACGTACAACCGAAAACAAAGTGAATTTTATTCAAAAACTTGCACGCAGCGTCTCGCCAAGGAAAGAACAAAAAAGAGGGGGGAACAAGTCCTAAAAAAACACAAATCTCATTATGCCCCGCCATCATCCCCATCAGCACTTCCACCATCAGAGATCCCTAATCACGCCTCACCCACACTACTATATAAGTAGGAAGTCAAGGATCGTGTAGCTTTTACCCGAATGGTCGAGATCGAATCCACAGGGAGTCTATAATGGGGGTGAGTGTCTAAGTGATCTAAAAGGGTCGAGTGTTTCTAATTGCACTTCTAAACATTTGTTGGTATTGAACTATGCTAAGTGTATTCTATTGTTTGTAAGCTAATTACTAACTAAGTTGTTTTTGTTGTTGTTTTCTGATATTGATAAAGGCACTAGGGTCGTGACCTTTGCCTAGGTGGATACACAACGGGTTTCAATTCTAAGGTCGGGGAATTGGTTAGGGATACAGCTATAACCAATTCACGAAGGTGCCCACTCTATACCTCTCGGTAGTTTGAGTAATTTTTCCCTAATTTCCCCTCTCGAGGTCAATTGGGTGTCAATTAATCAAGAAATTAAGGCTTAGGTAGGGTATTACTCTCTCGAGGTTTAACCTGTTAATTAGGGCTCAAGTAGGGTTTTACCATTTCTGGGTTTAACCCAATTGATTGGGACTACCAATATCTTGATAATGCCCTAATTTCCTAATAGGCTAATTTCTAGACTCAAGTCTTCTTTCTCAAGAGAGACCCAAGTCATGAAAAGGCTTATTAGTGTTTGCAACCACTAATTATGGCAATAGAAACCTTGAATTAGCCTAAATAGCCAACACACATTAATTTCCCAACCTTAATTTCAAAAACCCATTACATACCCACACTAGGGTTGAGCCACAACCCTATCTAATGGGCTAGCTACTCATAATCAAAGATGAAAATAATGATAGAGAAGAAGAAGAACCCATTTAGTTGATTCCTAACAATGAAATTGAAGTTTCAATGTTAAAAATACAAGAACAAAGCTAGAAAGATAAAAACCCTAAAATATTCACGTGCTCTCTACTTCAGAAATTACAAGATGTGTAAAGAAATTACAAAATAGTCTATTTATACTCTGCTAAATTTTCGGACAAAAATGCCCCTGCGGGACCACTGCGGACCGCGAAAACATTACCGCGGTCCATGGAAATAACTTGGCTGCTGAGCTGCTGGGATTATGATAAGGCTCGACCGTGGACAACAAAATAAGGACCGTGCCCGCGGTGGAAATTCGTCTTGCCTGCACCCTCTCTGGATCATGCCACCGCGGACCGCGAAACGAGGACCGCGACCGTGGTGGAAACTTGCATTACTTGCAGCCTCACTGGAATGCTACCGCGGATCGCGAAATGAAGATCGCGGCCGCGGTGGAAACTTGCATTGCTTACAGCCTCACTGGACCGCGACCGCGGTGGCCTTTTGCTTGATCATTTTTGTTGTGTTTGATCCTTGTGCCGGATTCACTCCTGTTTTGAGCATATTTTAGACTGAGTGTATTCATTTCTGGTTCAATCCTGCAACAAGCACAACGTATAAGCTTTTGGGGCCACTTATATCCAAAACTCATGTATATGGGAGCGAAAAACGAGGTAATAATCCAAGTTATCAATCCCATCTTCAACTTCGGCACCACCATCGGCCTCTGGCTTCGCGGGATCATAGCCACAAGCAAGTCGATCCCCGCGCACCTTCGCGCGAGCATCCTCTAAAGCAGCCTCAGGGACACTCCCCACCATCTGCAAATCCTTGTAAATGTCTCGTTGGGCTTCGGCGTGGACCCACGTTTCATACAGGTGACGAGGAACGGCATCAGGGGAAACATCTTGAGGGGCCTGAGCCAACAGCTGTGCTTTCTTGGCCTCCAAGGCCACCACTTTGTCACCCAAACTCGAGGCATCCCGCTCGAGCTCTCCAATCCGCTCTTCGAGTCTTGCCTCCTTCATCGTGATCGTCCACCCTCTCCGCTTCTCGTTCGGATCTTAGGACGCGCACGGTATCTTCCAGCGCCTCTGCCCTCACCACAGACCCGGGCCACTTTATCCCTCTCCAACTCCACCACCTTTCTTTCCAAATCGGCCACCTTTTCGGTCCATTCCTCGCTCAGATCAGCAACTCTGTCGGCATTCTGCTCAAGCTCGGATCGTAAAGATGACACCATCGTTTGAAGGTCCTCGCACTCGGCCGCGACACCCTTGCCTACCTCGAGCTCCTCTTCTTTAACTCTAATCAATTCCTCGAGCTCGCTACATCTGCTGATAGACCACATCAGGTCCTCATCCTTTTTCTCTAGTTCCTCCTTAAGGGGTCTGATGTCTCTACACGCCCTAAGCCGCATGTGCATCTCTCGGCACTTGTTGCGACACCGACGATACTTCGCGGACATCTTTAGAAAGATCTCGACTCGCGTCTCGGCCCGACGAGCGCTTTCAATGTTGAATATGTAAGTCTAAAAGCAAAAAGAAAAAGGAAAGAGTCAGCAAAAATGGAAGACACAAAAGCAAAGGAAGTAAAATCAAGGAATCACCCGTAACGCCATTCCAGCCACACCGTGTGACAAGCCAGAGTCGTTAATCTCCCAAAGATACCTGCTTTCGGTGGCGGAACTTAAGAGGTCGAATTGCTCCACCAAATCCACCGTATTCTCCAAAAGATTAAATTCAGACGGGATCTCGAGCACACGGGAAGGACCGCCGGCCATCACCTCTACCCTGGTAAAACCCTCTTCAAACAACCGCATATCCTCAGGGTCGATGTCCGATTCGGACTTGTAATCATCCACCACTACGCCCTTCAATCTTTCATCGACTAAAGAGGAGGTGAGAGCATGCTGAGACGAGGAAGGTCCTCTCTAAACAACGGTGGCAACCGCCGAACCCCGTTGCGGCACCATAATGGCCTCCTCCATCCCTGACTCAGATAACACCTCTTCTCCCTGGGCGACCCCTCTCACATTTTTAGACACCGCCACTACGGAATTAGCCCTCAAGGGTACATCAATCAGAGGGGTCTCTTTCGATGCTATCCTCCACCTCTTCGATGGCATCTCTTCGACCACGCCATGAAAGGATTCGCCCACCGAGTGAACCGTGAGAACGGGAGAGTCTGAACGAGGAACAATCTCAGTACGACCAGATCCGGATGCCGACTCGATCACTGCAACTGTCTGTTTCCGAGCACCCTCATCAACAGCCACCTGAAGTGTAGACCTAATAGAAGAGGCCGACTGGCGGAAGGCAAGAGTAGGGTCCCTCGCCCTTCTCGCCCCTCTCCGACCTGTCAAAAATGACACACGGCTCTATATAAGCACCAAGCGAGAAAAACGCAGGGCAAAAGATGAACGACTATGGCCAAGATAAGGCGACTCACTAATAGAAGGTTTACGCCCAAACCTCTCATGGAAATGCGTCCATTCGTGAATTTCCACCGTGTGAGCCAGAACCAAAGCCACCCATTCGCGGATGTCCCTAACTAGCAGAGGAGGCAACCCCTCAACTGCAGAAAAATAGAACAAACGAACAACAAACAACAGTCAGCCAGCGAAATCACGAGATACAGATAACCAATCAACGTAGTAAAAAATGAAAGTCGAAGGAAGACTCACGGGCAAAATTCCACGTCTCAAGAAACCCGAAGGAATTAGACACCAAAGGTTCCGTGCGGATGTATAAGAAACTCTCCCTAAAACGACGATGAGTCTTATCATCCATTCTAACCACCAGGCTCTTAGTACCCCGATGGCGGAGGTGAAACATAGTGCCCTTTTGAAAGCTGGGGATGAAGAGATGCATCATATGTTGAAGGGAAACGCCACGGCCAGCCAGCTCCGGGTACTTGTTGAGCATCAAAAAGAGTTTGTATATGTAGGGGGTGAGCTGGGTCGGGCACACCTCGTAGAAATGGCAGAAGTCTGCCGCCAATGAGGGAAGAGGGAGCATATATCCAATAATGAAAGGGTACGCGTAGAAAGCGCAGTACCCTAGGAGATGCAAGTGAACTATGTCACCTTCTACCGGGACAAGTTCGATATGTTCATGAATCCTCTACTTGATTTTGAATGCAACGAGTGCCACAACATCCATTATAGAGAGCCCCAACGCAGGCTCCTCTTCAACGGCGTGGTTAAATTCATTTTGTGGCTTCCCTGGGAGGGGCACCACCTCATCTACCGTCGAAAAACTCTCGTCTTCTGTTAAACTCTCCCCCTCGTCGTGGGAAGGAGCGATATTTTCCGGCACCGTAGCATTAACAACCGGGTTGGGATTAGAATAAGTACTAGACATTTCGAATAAATGCAAAGATTATAGATGTAGAGAAAGAGGTACGATAGTCACAAAGGATGCCAACGTTTTATGAAATATGAACGGGGGAGAAAGAGAAAGTGCTTTCAGAGGTTTTCCTGAAAACGATTCGAATAATACTATACCTGAATAAAATGCCCCTATTTATAAAGATAGAAGGACCGAGCGCCGCCTTTTTAAAAAAGTAACAGGAAAGGCACAAGAAACGATGCGACCCTCAGCAAACGTGTGCCATAATGACACCTGACGAATTTAATATCATTCCAACTAACACACTGGCCTGACAACTCACCCAGAACGTCACATCATTACCCCTCAGAGAAGCGCTCACTCCTCGACCAAAACGGTCAGATTTCTGTGCCGATATTGACAAAGTCCGCCTATCGTGCTCGCCTAAGGCCGACTACCATAGGCGGAGGGACTAACTATATAGGTCGAAATCTGACCCCATGGGAACGACCTCAAGATTCAATGCTAAGAAAGCGGTTAAGCCGTATTATGCATACGAAAGGCCATAACGATGAATTCCACGGCCATGACCGAGGTTGATTCACTAAAAGGCCTTTGTGATGCAGTGCATAATGCGGCGCCCAAGGAGATCGACCTGAAGTACCAATGAACAATCACAGTATATCGATTAAGAACCGCTAGATAAATAAAAAGGGCTAGTATATATACAAGGGGAATTTGATGAAATGGGGGGCTCTCTCTCTCTCCTCTCCTCTCCTCTCTCCCATGGGAATGGAATACAAACTACATCTTGTAAGAAAAAGTCTGAGAGTCTTATTATTGTTTCTCAGTATTATGAAGATTATGGAATCACTAAAATCATAATCATTAATAGTGATCCTTCTCCCCCCTCTTTTGCATTCCACATAGTATAAAAATGACACCATGAAAATTTTCCAAATACATTTATTAACTCTTACGATCTTAGTAAGGTCGTAAATTTGATTTCACTTAGTCTCTCTTACTTAAAGATCTTTCGATCTAGCATCAATTAACTTTGGCTAGGATTTACCCTTTATTTTCTCAACCTATTAATGTTTAACAAAAGGTCTCGCACTTTTTAGTCAAACAGTAATAAAAGATAATTTGGTTAAATTCCCTTATAATTGATATTATTAACATAGTTTATCAATAATATCCTATTTGGCGAAACTTTTTTTTGGCCTGCTTTTCCTCCCCAAGTTAAGGTATTTAGCCAAACTTTTGAAAGAAAAAAGTACTTTTAAACGGAAGCAAAGCAGTTTTTGAGAAGTAAATTAAAAAAATCCAAAAGCATTTTTTTGAAAAGAACACTTAAAAAAATATATATTTAGAAGCACTTTTTAAAAGTTTCGCTGAACACTAATACTACTCAAAAATATTTTTTCTAAAGTAACTAACCGAACACAAACTATTACTTACAAAAAAAATATTTTCTTAAAAAGGACAGTTGATAAAAAGTATTTCTCAAAATAAGTTGATTTTAAGAGTTTGACCAAATATACTATAAGTGTGACTAAACCTCAAAAAACACTTAAAAAGGAATGGTGGGAGTAAGTAATACTTATTGTATACTTCCTCCGGTGCACAATAGGTTATCATTTTACATTTAACACACTCATTAATGAAATACGAACTCCTAGAGAAAAAAAAAGATATATTCTCTAAATTAACCTTAACTAATTATTACTTTGACATATTAAAATATGTAAATAAGGGTTATTTTAGAAAAATAAAATTAATTCCTTTTTTATTATGTAAATGAATATTTATTTTAAATAAAAATAAAAATATAAAATATCACTTATTGTGGACGGGAATAAACCGTGCAAACTAAACCACATTTAAAATCAATTGGCCTTCTATAAAAAAGGGGCGAAGGTCATAATCAAAAGGTTGGATTTTGCTAAGACCCAGGAACACGGTAACTCATACTAACAAAACACGGTGGTTGACTTTCCTTTTATACTGTAGTATTTTTTCTACTTAGTACCAGGATTAATATATAGTGGAGAATTTATTACCATTACTTCTCCAAATTCAATGAAGCCCTTAAAATTGACACTTTATTTAATGTAAAATATAAAGTACGTGTCAGTCTGGTTTCACATGTAAAACCATTTCTGACATGCGTGATGAAACTATTTTCTTTTTATCCTCACAACTTTCTATTCCGTACAATTCATAAATGATTGAAGAATAATTTACTGTAAGATTAACATGGCTCACCATTTCCTCGCATTAATAGGTTGAAAGTAAATCCCAATAAATACAAAATCGAACAATTTGCAATTAAGTTAGTCAACGAAAAAGTTAACTTACGATTAGCAACCATTCCACTTTTTTATTGTACGCACTAGCGGGATAAAAACAAAATTACATAATAAGATCACTAAAAATACAATTAGCAATAGTTATATTTAATAAATGTTCATATGTAATCAAAGATGGATCCAGAATTTAAATCCTATGAGTTCAACTTTTAAGATTTTTAGCATTGAACTCATTATATTTTTAAAGTTATGAGTTCATATCTACTATTTTTGTAATTTTAATGAATTTTTATATATAAATTTTTATATCGCGTCAAAAATTATGAGTTCAGTTGAACCCGTTTAGTTGTTCACTACATCGGCCGCTGTATGTAATATATGATACAATATGTTAAATTATTAATCTTTTGTAAAGACCCTTACATCGATAGTGTATATAATTTAAAACATTTATACAAAACAAAAAGAGCTCATCTCTCTTGCGCCCTCCAAAAGCCCCACTGCCCACCACAAAAAAGAACCAATAGAAGATTAAACTAGTTAAAACAAGATCATAATGGGATTTACTGTTTTGTGCCTTAGTTTTTGTCATCCTAAAGAAGACATGATACTTCCTAGAAAATGTCCCTAAACTGAAAGACTATGCCAACAAAATTAAATATAATTCTGTCCATGTAACTTCCCCTTAATGTTCAAATTATGAATTAACATAAATTTGCATCCACCGTTCAAGGGAAAAATTAAAGGGTATTATCATTTTTAACTCGCGCCAGAAACTATTTATATTCGATAGTCGAAAAGTGTATAGAATTTATATAATTTTTGCATATAACATGCAAAATGTGTGTATATTTTTTTTTTTTTCGGTTATTATTTTAAGAACAATTATACAATATACACTTAGATAAAGAGTGGAAACTTTTGACCAACTCACCGAATGGTGCAACTTGCTAGGAAAGACAAGCTAAGGAGCATTTCCTGATCAAGGTATTTTGTGTTTTCACATGAAAGAGTGTAGATGTTGTTCACATCTGTTGATTGCTTACGTAGAGAAGACAATCTTGAATAACAAGTTGTTTATTAGATTTCTTCAATTTGGACTCAATTATACGATTTGTGTCTACCATATGATTTTTTTTGGTAGGTCCATAGTCCATACAACCCACGTTAACCCGTTTTCCTTTCACTTGTACCTGCCATTATTAGATGTGGTGACCATGTATCCAATATTTGATCCACCTCTCTAAAAAATAATCATATTAAAATCCTTAGCAAGTTTAGCATATTCTACATAAAATACTTCATGCACCTTGCATCTTAAAAAAACAAAGTTGACTGTTATACCTTTAATCACACTCTAAGTTAATTTCAACACACTGTGTCTAATTATTTTTCATAGATCTGTTGTGTGGATTCCTTGATCTCTTAAACACTAATTGCATCAGATCCCAGATTTAGTCCAGGTTTGACTTCCACACTAATTTCACTGTGTTAGTGATCTGAGCGTTAAGGTTATTAATACCCAAAGAAGTGCCTGAATAAATTAAAGTATTAAAAGCTATTGTCACATTTTGCACTAGGAAATTGGCTCATATACAGTAACCCAAAAGCTTGATGGTGACACCCATCACGGAAATCCTGGATATCAAGCCATTGGCACAGCTTGATGGGAGTAATGAGAAAATGAGGGGCAGTTTTTATCCAAATAACTTAATATCACAGTCTGATCCGTTCATATTCTTGGTTTATATGGTATTGCATACTTATGTTATATTATCCATGCTTCTAGTGCTGAGCCTTCATGTATTGGTAAAAATAGCACGGGCTAGCCAGCTTTCAAACTGATTATTCAAAAATAGCTAACGTTTGCAAAGTCATTGAAAAATAACCATTATTTTGCAGTAACATGAAAAGTTCCAGCATAATACACTGGAGACCGGTGCACCTATGTATGAACTTTCAGCATATTATGTTGGAACTCCAACACGCGGAAAGTTCCAGCATAATATACTGGAGATTGGAGCACCTGTGTATGAACTTCCAGCATATTATGATGGACCGGTATATTATATTGGAACTCCAGTATATTATA
This sequence comes from Nicotiana paniculata, assembly GCA_005239505.1. Classification (NCBI taxonomy): domain Eukaryota; kingdom Viridiplantae; phylum Streptophyta; class Magnoliopsida; order Solanales; family Solanaceae; genus Nicotiana; species Nicotiana paniculata. The sequence continues at coordinate 52,053 of ML354981.1, forward strand.
CTGGAGTTCCAGTATACTTATACTGAACTACAATATATTATACTGGAGTTCCAGTATATTATACTTATGCTGAAATTCCAGTATATTATGATGGAGTATTTTCCGGATTTTGAACAGTGTTTTCGTTTAGCTTTATCTTTATAAGAAAAGTGGCTAAGTTTCGATTACTTTTGAAACTGCGACTATTTTTGAATGACCACTTGTAAATCTGGCTATTTTTGAATTTTTTCGGCTATATTGTTCATGCTCCACATGTCCAACTCTCGACATAAGGGGGTATTAAATGTCCCACATTGGTTGAGAAAATGTGTCTTCTTATATGGTCTTAGCTGTTTTCACCTCATGAACTAGCTTTTGCAATTGAATTCGACCAAATTTTGTTTTTCTAAAACATTCTAGATCCAAAGGACGACCTAGCTAATAAGTCACGAGTTCACGTGAATCCAATAGCTTTTGTCCAGATATTAGATATTTATTAAGAGATCTACTAAATAATTACATATCTTTGACCGCGACCCTAATTATCATTGTTATATATTTAATTTGAGATTGTTATAGGACCAGAAACTTCAAATCTCAAATCCACTTCGATCAGAGCCCGTAATTCGAATGCTAAATTTATCTCCAAGTGAAATAGGGGTCGAAGGTGTTATGGTGATGCACCCTAGCAACCAAACAATGGATCACAAACCTCATCCAGCAGCAGAACCCAACCCCACAACCACAAGTGCAAGTCATAACCGAAGGATACGGCGCATATGAGTAAATCAACCAAGTTTTAATATGTTGGCCTTAAGACAGGGCCACATGTGGTCTTTTATGTCCCTATCTGAATCCCCCATGTGCCTAGCCACCCTGTTCTTCGCTGTACCATAAGTCATATTTTTATTTTAGGGGGGCCTTTATTGTAGTCAATGATATTTAAAATGAATAAATATTACATTTACAATCTAGTCCAGGGGAAAAAGAGAGAAATTAATGATGTATCAGACTGCATTTAACCAGCTAATAAAACATTATCATTTATAACCCATGTTCCCACACTTGTATTCCAGGTCTACTAATGCTAAAGTAGTATAACTTAAATAACCTGTCTCTCTGATTGAATACTCTCAAATGACTTTATTAAATCATGTGCTATACTACAAAAACTGACAGTTACTTCTAACCTAACATCCGGAATACACTATCCAGATTCTCTCAATCATCCATATCAACTGAACATGACTCCGAATTTAGATGTTTTTGGGCATAAAACTTGAAAAGTAGGAGGCTATTTATAATTGAATGAAAATAAGAGAACAAGGGAACTAAAATCTCTAACATTTATGCAAACAGAAATAGTGACTCTAGTTGGAGGACAATATCAAAGAGTATTATGGAAAATACCAAATGAGCAATTCACCTCATCTGCATGTATTTATTAACTATAATAAGGTAGAAAATGTTGACAATAAAAATTGCCAAGGAGTTGGTATCATAAGTGATCAATGTCAAGTAACTTCACATAACAAAATTGTGCACATGAGAATGTTATACTACGCTCCTGAGCAGAGGATCTATTGGAAAAAGTCTCTCTATCCTCACAAGGTAGGGGGTAAGGTCAGCGTACACATTGCCCTCCTCAGACCCTACAGTATGAGATATTACTGGGTATGTTATTGCCGTAGAATGTTATACTACAGTAATACTACATGCTAAAAGCAAATGAAGTTTCTATGGATATACACTAAACAGAAGATGGTTCTATCATAATATGACACAAAAACCCAATCTGCAAGTTGAAGAATGTAACTACTCAAGGGTAGACAAAGGCAAATTGTTTCCTTAGCATGAATGATGTATTTTAGAACTTATAATTGTAAACAAGCACATGAACAAAAATGTGAGTATGTTGGGATAATCGAACAAAATTTCAATTCAATGCCTAGTAGGTGACATGTCCTACTCTGCTTTTAGGAACACTGACTTCACATTGAGGCACCCAATTGATGGCTAACTTACCTGCAAAATTACCTTAAATATCAACATTAGTCAGTTTTGGAAAAAGAAATAAATTGGACCACTAAAATTTGGATGGTTGCCAACTCCTAAGGTTTCCCATGCCTATGTATGTTACTAAATTTGTTTAATTTGTCATTTCTTTTATTTATCCTTTCTTATCTTGGGTGTAGGGGTGATGAGAGGGAAGATGTTGGTGCACTTTTCCTTACTAGATTTTGTTGGAAATGGCTTGTAATAATCCATGTTACACTAAATACATTTGGAATATTGAAGTGTTTTATATTGCTTTAATATACAACTAGTTGACAAATTCAACTCAGTTTTCTACTGAGTGTTATGGGGACTTTGAGAAAGGACAACGAGGCATTTTAAAGGCACCATATTCCTAGGAAAAAAGCAAAACATGCTGCCTTTGGCTTTTGTTTTAGATGAACAAGTAAGGTCCAATTAGACCATTACAATGTAGTTTTTGAGCTCTTTCTACTTTACGAGCAAATGGGTACCCCTTAGGGTGTGTTTGATAATAACGGAAAATATTATCCAAGAAAACAAGTAGTAATCTTACTCATTTTTCGGTGTTTGGTAAGCAAGTTAAGGAAAATAACTTCTGAAGAGTATTCATAAATTATAATTTAGATACAATAAACATGAAGCCATAAACTTTCGAACCAACAACAAATTTCATAAACTTCTGAGCCGCTAAACTTTCGAACCCCTAAACTCTATAATTTCTAAACCTGCAAATTTCCTAATAACTTAGTCCAAAATATTCAGAAATTATACTTCTGAAGAAGAGTGGTGACAATTTTTATCAAAGTCCCTTCCAATAGTAAATTTCATAAATGCAATGTGTGTAAAAAGTTTCCAGATAGTGATCTTTTACATTGATACAAAGACTAGCTAATCATCAGAGATAATGGAGATGATTCTGAGACATGCACGAGATTGGTAAAATGGAAAGAAAGCGTAGGAAAACAGAAAATTTAGAGAACACGTACAGTTTATACATCGAAAGTTTCAACAGTACAAGTAGAAACTCTAGTGTGTAGCACAACATTCAATGTAATGCATAGAAGAAAATATAAGGGAAAAGAGATTCAAGGCAGCACAAGGATGACGGACTCTATAAATGCAAGTTGAAAACTTGACAAATCTTCTGAAAGAAACCAGAAAAGATATAATTAGTTACTAGCACTAGTACTGGATTCATATACATTATCCACTTGATAACCACAAAAGGCATAGTACTAAATCTCAGTCCTTTACATTACAACACTAATTCCACTGCGTGGTATACAAAATTATCTTCAAAATAGACATCGATGAAGCAACAACCGTATCACCTTGAACACAGAAATCTATGCTAACAAAAATTAAGCACTACAAATAAATCATTCACAGAATAATCAAACCGCTTAAAAGCCTAATATGAAGAGCTTATAGTAGTTTAGTCTAGACAAGCTTGAAAGTCTCGAAGAGCAGGACACAAACAGCAGCTTATCATGGCACTTGAAAATTGAAATTGCAATGTCATCAAACTGGATTTGGATATATTGACAATCCACTTTCAAAGTTTAGACTCAGCAATTCTCAGGAACTTCAAAATGAGAAAGCAATAAAAGATATGTTGGACTTTAAAGTCATTGGGCTTTAAAGACAAGGAGTGTGAATTGGAAAATGGTGGGAAATAAAATGGAGGGAAATGAAAATTTGAATCAAGTGAGCTTTGTCATGAACTTTGTACCACATTGGTGAAAGACAACTACACTTGCGTGTATAAATATAGAATCACTTCTTAGAGCTCTTAAAAGTAGTTGAAGAGAATGAACCCTCGCGCCGTCGTCGTCGCTTGGCTCGGCTTCGGATTTGGATTTGGAAAATCGATCGATAAGATTATTTTTGGACAAAATTTATTTAATTAATTAGTTAAGAATTAATTAAATGCCAGTCAGTTCATTAACGGAATTGACTGAAACGTATAATCCAAACGCTGTCTTTCCCTTCTGAACAGACACCTCTTCACATTACACTGCCTATAAATTCTGAGGCATGGCTTCCTTTTCACTCACTGAAAAATCCAGAATTTCTTTTTGAAAATATACTGCATTCTATTCGCAGTCTCTCTCTCAAAATCGTAAGTGTGATTTTGCTCCGTTCTTTGAGTTCGTTGGTATCCTGCAACTAGTATTGCCACTGTTGCAGGAAGGTTTATTCCGTTTCATCCTGGGAGGATTTAATCCATTACCTTGGCAACTTGTGAGGGGGTTAAAATTCCTTAAGGACACACAAGGAAATTGTGGACTCGGAATATTACTTATCGTTTATATATATTTTCTGTTTCTTCTAACAGTTCTTCTGATTTTCTGAGTTTTAACACAGAGGCGATAACAAGCTTAAGGAATTTTATTATTAACGTTTCTGTGGTGAAATTTATATTGAACTGTTTTATATATATCTGGTTTGGAGACTAAAGCTTTGTGCTTTCTACTCCAATAATTGTTCTGTCCGGTTTAAAGTATATCAAAACTTTACCGGAATAATAAACATACGGGTTTGAAGTATATAAAAACTTCACCACTGTTACGTGTTGTATGTTTGATTTGGTATTCAGTTTGAAGATATCAAAACTTCACTGATTTAACGAAGTTCTGTTTGTTTCCAACTCTACAGAAACATGACGAATGAAAACCAAATTAATGAAAATGTTGCTGGACAGGGTGCTTCATCGAGTTCTGCTGCTTCGTCAAGACCAACACATACGATGGCACTGGCAGAAAAACCCGGGAAATTTTCTGGTACAGACTTCAAACGTTGGCAGATGAAGATGTTATTCTATCTAACTACACTAAGCCTGCAACGATTCATCAAGGAAGATGTTCTAGTTGTGGGAGAAGATACTCCTGAGGCTGAACGATTTGTGGTAATTGAAGCATGGAAACACTCTGATTTCTTATGCAGAAATTACATTTTAAGTTGCTTGGAGGATGGCTTGTATAATGTCTATAGTGTCATGGAAACTTCAAAAGAGTTATGGAACGCTCTTGAGAAAAAGTACAAGACCGAGGATGCTGGACTTAAGAAGTTCGTTGCTGCAAAACTTTTGGATTTTAAAATGATTGACACTAGGTCGGTCATCACTCCAAGAATTACAAGTCATCGTGCATGACCTCCTTGCTGAAAGTATGACCCGAGTCAATAATT
>ML354984.1:0-32651 GCA_005239505.1 Nicotiana paniculata
CGATCCACCACACTGCGAGTTTGAGACACCCTTGGTTCAATCAAATGCCATATTTGAAACCTCTCTTTCTTTTTTTCTTTTTTTCAATGTCTCGTTTTTTTTTGTTGCTTCTTTGCCTTTTCAAAATCTTGCCTAATCTTTTTTTTTTCTTTCTTCTTCTTTTTTTTATCAGTTCCTTCTTCTTCTTCTTTTTTTTTCGTTTCTTCTTCTTCTTTTTTTTTGTCCGTTCCCTCTTCTTCTTTTTTCTCTTCTTTTTTCTTTTCTTCCTATTCCTCCCGTCCCCTTTTTTTCTTGTTTCTTCTTCTTTTTTGTGTGTATGTATGTTTATTTATAGTATAACATATGTGTGGGTTAATATTGAGAGAAGTGGGGAAAGTGGAGAAGGGATGTGAAGGAGTGGGTTGAGGCATGAGTGAAGTGGGGAATTGGAGAAGAGATGTGAAGGAGTGGGAGGTTTTTATTATTATTATTATTATTATTATTATTATTATTATTATTAATTTTTTTTATATATATATTATATATAAATATATTTAATTTTCTTTTTTTTTATTTATTTAATTTTTTCTTAACCCCTTTTTTTTTTAATTAAATAAAAGAAGATAAAATACACATGTATATATATATATATATATATATATATATNCCTAGAATTAATATTTACAGCAAAATAGTATAGAATTTGGGTGTGGTCAAAAATTAGTTGTTCACAAGATATGCCTAACACTTGAAATTAAAGATCAAACAAGGTCGGGCCCATTTGTAAACAGAGGTTGGTCTCCCCAATTGTGGCCCTTTGGGACCCATCGAATGCTTTCACGTACATACTCCCTCCTCGTATCTCATACAAACCCTTACAACCTCTTCAAAGTGGTTAACCTACATATGTTGAGACTTGAACCCCCATCTGTCAGGACCCTAGCAATGAATTTGTCCTCACAATGTACTGTGATATGCAGTGCGATGTTGTGACTCAGCCCTTCTGGCGGCAATTCGTCTTTGTGAAAAGTGATCTTATGGCTTTGCAATACGTGTCCTACCATATTGACCATCTCCCCACTGGTAATATTATTGGGTACATAGGCTTCGTTCAACACTTTCACCAATGCATTCCTATGCGCCTCGGAGTTCTGCAATACTGATAAAATGGATATCTGAGTAAGGGTTTTGTTCATATGATCAACTATAGAATACTCTCTTGGTTGCACCTTTCTCCAAAGATTGTGTGGGCGAGTCTCAATGACAGGCCACTTAGAAATGGCTTATTTACTTTTCCCTCCCAAATGTTCGGGCGTACAAACCCTACCAGTTCTGGTCATGCCTTGTGCTGCACCTGTTTCCTCCATTTTTGCTTTTCCTTTCCTTCTTGCTTCTGCAACATAGTCCCAGGGTATAACATTGGACTTAAATGATGGTGTAGGTACCACTGTCACGGTGAAGGGTGTTGTCACTTCAAACTCAAACGGGGTTAGCACGACTGACGGTGTTGACACTTTGAACTCAAATGGAGTTGGTGTGGCTACTTCAACCTCAATCGTTGATTGAATATGTACCACGATAGGTGTTAGAGTGACTGGAGGTATTTTAGGATTATCCCCTTCACGAATGAGTCCAATTGACCCTTCCAGATCCCATTCTTCAACGATTTCTATCACATTTACTCGCTCGCCCCCGTGATCCAGGAGAGGATTGTTACGGACATGAGGTGTAGCCTCTTTTGCCTGTATAACTTTGGTGTCAATCAAAATTTGATTCTTATCCTTCAAAGTGAGACATTCATCAATTATATGACCTTTCATGCCCGAGTGGTAGGAACATGTCTTATTTGGATTAATCTGCTGAGAGGAATTTTCTATAGCAATAGCGGGAATAGGAGTGATATAACCGGCAACCTTCAGTCCCTTGTACAATTGGTCGATGGGTTCAGCATTGGGGTGTATTGTTTGGGCGGTTTGCGATTGAAATTTGGTCTAGTTTTTTGGTAGTTTTGATGGGCTGGTGGTGAGTGTTAGTATGCTGACTGGGTGTTATAAGTATGGTAAGTGGCGGTAGGTTGTTGGTATCCAGTAGGTGAAGGCTGATATGTGGATGGGGGTGTTTGGTATGTTAGAGGAGACTTTGGACCTTGGGCCACTATCAATGCCCCTAGTTCCTTATTTTTAGAAATACCACCTAACTGCAAGGCTTTGTTTGTAGCCTGGAGTGCTTCAATATTTGTCACCATTCTACTCTTAATAACTTCTTCTATTCTTTCTCCCAATTTCATGATATCCAAAAATTTATGGTTTTCAATAACCATCAGTCTCTTGAGTACTGCAGATCCTGAGCTCGGATAAAGAACTTGTTCATATGTTATTCTTCCAGTGCTGGCCTTACTTTCGCAGCTTCAGACCTCCACTGGGTAGCATACTCACAGAAAGTTTTCGTTGGCTTCTTCTTAAAATTCTGAATGTAGAAAATGTCTGGCACGTTTTTTGTATTAAACTTGAACCGTCCATAAAATCTGATGCCATGCTCACCCAATTAACCTACTTCATTGGGTTTTGACTGATGTACCAAGACAGGGTGTCTCCAGTGAGGCTTCTCATCAACAGCTTCATGCGGATTCTTTCATCCTTGCCAACCCCTACGAGTTTGTCACAATATGTTCTCAAATGTACTTTCGGCACCTGTCCCGTCAAATATTTCAAACTTTGAAGGTTTGTAACTCTCTGGCAGTTCTTGTCTAGCTGAATACAAAATCCTCATAATGCAAACCATCGACGCCTTTACCACCTTCGACACTTTGGACTCGGCCAGTAAGGTTATTGATTTCCTATGCCATGTTCTTGATGAGCAGGTCCTTCTCGGCGGACTCCAGAGTGTACATGCTCTGTTGAGTATTGTGGGGTAACGTTTCCACGTTTATGGGGTTACTTTGATGGACTCCAGGAATTTGGCATAGTGGTGGCCATTGGTTGAGGTTTGGGGATCTGGGGTAGGTTGTGGTGCATTTTGAGGAGTGTGATAAGTGGTGTTTTGTGGATACTGGGGTTTATGGTGATGATGTTGTGGAGGGTTCGGTACATGTGGAGGATTAGGATTTTGAGGAGGTGCAGGAGGATTTTGCGGGTGTTGGTTTTGTGTGTTCTGGGGAGGTGCTGGGTTTTGGGTATTTTGTTGGTTGATGTCGGGGACTTTCAAGGTAAGTGAAAAGTTTGCCAAGTTCCGGAGCTGCTCAAGTTCCCCTTGTAACTCCAGTATTTTCTGTTCTAACCTTATGACCAAGTCGTTTTGTGCCGGAGTACTTCGAGCATCCGAAGTTTTGACATTCTCGGCGTGAGTAGCGTTGTCTTTCCTGATACCGCTCATATCATCCATTTTGGCTTTTCCTTTGTTTTTGGTATGACTTGGAGGAAGAGGAGGTGGATGATCTCTGGATCTGGTATGATATGATGATGATTCAAGTGTGCACGAACCAACCTTAGGGGATGGGAATAAACAAAAGAAAAGAAAACAAAAGGTAAAAAAGTCAGTAAAGAGTATTAAAAAGATGTTTACAGTATTTAAATACTTATTGTGGAATTATAAATTCACGTCCTAATTTCAGGGACCTCATTCTGCCCGAGGTAGGCCTAAGAGACATCTAGATTTGGAGAAAATTGATGTCAATAGTTGCGTCATTTCATTAATGTGATAAATGGACCAAATCTCTACTAAAACGACAATAATTAGAAAAGGTTACTATTGGCATTTGTCTTATTACAATCAAAGTCTAAAACGAGTCTAGAAAGCAATAAAACATTATTCCTAATCTATTTGGTCTAGAGGGACCTTCTCCATGCTTGGCCATCTTGGCTACATCAATCAGGTTCCCTAGGTCGCGCATGTCCAACAATAGATAAGCCATTGCTAGATGCCCTCTTTCGTTTCCCTCTGCATTCTGACAGTCTGAGATCCTTTTCCTCATCTTTCCCTCAAGCTCTATCAAGCCCTACTCCGAATATTCCAACCTCTCTATTAATTTAGTCGAGATTTCTTTCCACTCGTTGATTGCTTCCATTTCCACTTTATGTTGTTTCAAATGCCTGGCTTCAGACTTGAAAACCCTTTTGCGTAACATCCTGTATTTGACTTGTGCTTCAGCAGCGTCGTCTATAACCCAATTCTTCAGATTAATCCCTAGCTTGACATCTCCAGCTATATCACCTACCAACCATGATGAATAGAAGTACACATGGACGACATGATACCCATATGGCTCAATGGTATCTTTTGCCACAATGACCTTTTGATTCCATATATGCTATGGCTCGAACTTGAATGAAATGGTGTTCCCCCTGAAGTCTGCTTTGTACTGGACCATGTTGGAAACCCCAGGTATGACCTGTTTTCTCCCAGCTTGCCTTATTACCCTTATAGGAGCATAAGGATAGATTCCTCTTAACTCGATCAGTACTAGCTAAGTAGTCTCTCTTGACCTGATGATGAACTCGCTGCTAGGAAACCATTCGAACATCCAATGCACCTTTTTATCAGTCAAATTACTGAAGAAATATACCCAGCTTACAACATTTCTTGGTTGCGCAAACATATTTGGGATAAAAGTTATTCTTTTCGAATGATGATAGGCTATGTGGTCATTCCATGGTCATCGCGGAAGTTCTTGATGGTACTCACCTCTCTGAAAGTGTTCTAATAACCATATCTGCAACAACATATTACAACCCTCGAAATGCCCATACCCTTTTTTGCAGCGGTCTAGGGCCCAGTACATCTCAGCCAATATCATGGGGATGATGGTGTAAGTTTGCCCCTCAATTCCCTCTATTAAAGTACTAGCGACCATAGCTAGGTGAGTGTGGATCCTTTCCCCCTTCATCAGAAATATCAGCATTCCCAGAAATGACTTGCTGTGCCCATAACGGTCATAAAGGAATTCCCAGAAAACCCGGCGGTGTGTCCAACACAAAGAAGTTATGTCAAGTTCATCATGGTGAAGGCGATATGAATTGCTGCGCCCATAACGCTCATAAAGGAATTCAAATGGTATGTAGGAATTCTTCAGACAAAGTAATTCATCATTTTTCTTGAACCCCATAATTTTCAAGAAACCTTAGGGAGTGCGATTTTCTGGTGCCAATAAACCGGGACTATCCCACGGGAGCCCAGCAAAGCCTCCTATTTCATCTAAAAGAGGGGTCATTTCTATGTCGCCAAAATAGAAGACGGCTCTCTTCTCATCCCAAAACATGGTGGCGACCTCAATCAATGCGTTATTTTGCTGAATGTCTAATAAGGCGGGTAGATTCCCGAAGAACCTTTTTACATTTTTTTATCACCAGGTGAGAGGGTTTTCCACCAATAGAGCAGCAAAGGTAGGATATTTTGAACCACGCCGAACCTGGGGACTTCGTGCTTCATTTCTGCAAAAAAAAATAGAGTTATCCCTTCCCTCCTCCAGATTTAACAATTTACACATTAATGATCAGCATACCGGCATGTTTTCTCCAAATAATGCACATATCGTGATAGTGTCCATTGGGATTATGGAAATCCTAGCGGACTTTGGACAACTCTTGCCTTAGCGGGTTATCACGCGGACATAATTCTAACCCAGACTAGGTTTGTACATGATGCATGCACAATTAATATTTGAGTAGGGTTTCTAAAAGAGTCTAGAGCGGTACCATCAAGCGGGAAACTTGAGACGGAAAGGCACGGAACCGTCGACTGCACCGCTAATTGACGCCTTTTCAAATTTAAAGGGTGATTTCAGAAGAGCGTGTACACTTATCAAGTGCTGCTATGGTGTTAATTGGGCATGAGTAGAATATAATGTGGAGCATGCTTTATGCAAATATAAACAACACGTTGTCAAATATTTTGCATGATGAACATAATAAATGCAGTATTATAATGAAATGTAAAAGACATGAAAAGAAAGGAAAACAAGAAGAAGTTAGTTCATGCAATATGGAAATTGTAATAAAGTAAGCGAGGGAGTTAGGGTGGGAGAAACATAATGTAGCAATTTTGCTTTTTTTTAAATGACTTGGAGCAAATAAGTACGAGTAGAAGAAGGAATACGCATGTTATAGCCAATTTGAGCAAAGAAGGGATGAGAAGGGAAGAGATTTGCATATTAATACAAATTCAAATAAAGGGAGAATAGGGGAAGGGCGTGCGGGTGTGCATGCGACAATAAAAAGGAAAACAGGAGCTGGATGTTCATGTAGCAGCAAAAATAATAAAAAGAAAAGGAAGCACGTTTATCAGAGAAGACTAGTTCATATAAACAAAATTTGCTATGGTAAGAGCCTAAATATCCCCAACAGAGTTTCCATGCTGTTGCGCCCCTTCGTGAAATCGGGTTTCGACACGTGACAACCCTTTTAAGAAGGTACTAAAAGAGGAGAGTCACCACCTGGTGGTTTAAGGTGCATTGGGGCACCTATTTGCGTATGACTCAGGTTTGACTAGTTTGCATCACCAGAGATCTGGTAAGGCCTCGAAATTACCTCGAAGAGAAGGTGTTAGGCATTCTTCGAGGTCCACAATTGTGGATCCCGGACGAACTTGAATTATATGAATTAGTCAGATAAACGAAGACAGAGAAAAGCAAAAAGTTTGGGAAATTTTTATTATCAAAAACACTTGATTCAAAGGTAAATAGGAATAAGATGGGGGATCCTAAGTTTTTTAGCCTAAAGGATCACCCCGTGCAACATAAATAATACTTCGTAACTCCCTCAAGATGGGGTGTTACTCGTATTATTCGGCAGGCACATATCTCCTACTACCCGATTACTATCTTTAAGTTATTACCTAAAGTGCACTAGTTGATTCTAAATCGTGCCTTATGCGTGCACTACCCGTCCCATACCTATGGTCCAGGAGGTATTGGACCTCTACCTTTGGTTGTTCTAGACTTTACCTAGGCTTCTCAGAAAATTGAAAAACTAGATGACAGTTCAAAACATATAGGACTGCAATTAAATACAGTTAAAGGCTCAGGTTAACCTCCGTAATTAGACAACAAATGCACGCAAACAGATTCGTACGTTACGTACTAGGCAATTTCAGAATTGAGGAAGGTTGAAATCATTAAGCTCTATAGACATGGCTTCTATGTGATCTGATTCATATGTGCATGCCAATTTTAGGCATATGATTTCTAAATTAATAGTTTGTGAGTACATGATGCTGCTAAGTCGCTTATTATAGATTATAAATTAATAGATCTATAGGCATGATCTCTAAGTAGTTTACACAGTAAGTGACATTAAAACTTATTGGAAATGCTCAAAATTACTCGTGTTTCTTAATGGTCGCGTGGTTGAGCAGTAAAATAGCGTCCGGAGAGTCCAGTATTAATACGTTAGAGCGAGTAGTGATGTCCTATAGTCATGATTTCAAAAGATTGACAGTTGGAACTGATTTTTATACCTTTAGCTCCGATAGGCATGCTTTCTATATGGACATTATGATGCAATAGAAAATTAAATAGTTAAAATCCTATAGGCATGATATCTAGTGAACATGGTGCAGATTGAAGAGCAGTTATTAGCAATTATTTCCTAAAGGCATGCTGTCTAGCGACACATAGCAGTAGACATGAGAATAAATAGAGCACTTACGCTTTGATAGAATACCAGTTATGTGAGTGAGTGATTGCCCTAATAACATGATCTCTAATAGTGCACAAAGAGACTTAAATGACACATATAATAGGTCGGATAACAAGTACATCACACAAATCCTATAGACATGCTTTCAACCCTTTTCATGCAAGTATTAGGATATACCCACTTCCCAATTTCACCAATACCCCAATTGTTATTACAGACCCAATAATGAATGTGATTAAAAATGTGGTACAAGTAATAACAGTAGGTCCAAGAGAGGCCCAAACAATTAGCACACCCAAATCTTAACATGGACTATATCCGTCAACATAGCCCGGAAACCATAGGAGAACTAAAACCAAAATAAACAGCCATAGGTTGACCATATGATCCAGGAACCATTCACTTAAACAAATCAATTTGCACATTCAATAGACAGAAGGGGCACATAACTGAGTGTTAAAGACAACTCAGGTTTTAGTGGCAAAGAGAATGGCCAAGAACCTCAAGCCCTAGTGTGTCAGAGTTCACAAGGTCTCAAATGAACCCCGAGAAGTGGTCAAACAAGGGTGGTCAATAGAGAAAGCCTTAGTGGCCTTGGCTTTCAGCTGGCCAAGAGTTATAGGTTCAGAATAGGGTAAGTAACCATTAAGAATGAAAAAATAGTGATCAAATGGTAGGGTTTGAAGAGGAGCATTTTAATTTTTAGAAACAGACATTGCAGAGGTGATTACACAATGAACATACCAGCAAATAGGATAAAAAAAACTCAAAAAGATAGGTTGATATCACAAGTTCACATTTAGCACATTGGGGCAGAGAACATTTTGTAGGAAGCAGGGGGTTTATGCCTTACAAAACTAATATGCAAAGGTGCACAATGCCAAACGAGATAAAAATAAAAGCACCAACTTAATAGATTCAAAACCTAAGAGTCCAAATTACCAGAAGTTAAACCGAATAACTTACATCAATAAGGAAAAATAGTGTCAAACATTATAAGGAAACACAAGTTAAGAAGCTATTCTAAAAGGTCCTAACTAATTGCTAGGGAGTACAGAATTGGACAAGCTAAAGACATACTGATTGATGAAAATCATCATAGGAGCAATTCATAACTAGAGTGAACGTCTTAACATAGATTAGGGCACATTATAGATACACTATAGAGGCCGAGGACAAAGCAGGAAACAAACTGATGCCATATAGCCAATGTAAACATTCAAAGTACCAACACATTAGGCTAAAAGAACTTCAAATAGTCTAAACTATTCAAGTTAAGCATAAACACATATAAAAACTGGCAGTTTAGGCATAAGCAAATGCTAAAGAGGTTCAGATAAAAAAACACATTCGATGCCAGCAAGGTTGCATACAGAGATACTCTAGAAAAACATTAGGTTATGAAATTTTAGAGCTATGAATATGCAAGTCATGAACACAGGACAATGAATATTGCAAAGGCGAAAGAATTCACCTGTTAGTGATTGACAAATAGACAAGAAAGGACAGACTCCACAATACTCTGAACGTCAATAAAGAGAAGTATAACCCAGGACCTTAGTGCGTCAAAGTTCCCAAGGGCTTCAAAGGAACCCAGGGAAGTGTTCGCACCAAGGAAAGTCGAAAGTAGAATTCCGGTGGACTTGGATTTCAGCCGGCCAAGAGCCAAAGTATAGATAGTAAGAGAATAACAGAGTGAAAGCCCCTAGTTTTAGTAAAACTTAACGATTAAAGGTTTGTCCAAAAAGGGTGATTGGGAGGGGATTATATAATGGTAAAGTCAAGCAAACGAATCAAGGAAATACTGTAAAATTAACATAAATAAGTAAGTAATAACATGCAGAATCAATAAAAAATCGGATTAGGGAAAAATTAGGCAAACCCTAATTAACAGAAATTAAAGATTCGACAAACAATTTGGTGAATCGTCTTGCCATGAATGTATATATACGGAATACCGTCTAGATTTTGAAGGTTGAGGATGATTCCACATGATTCCCAGTATGGTACTTGCCAAAAATAGGCAAGTACTAAGTAATACCAAAACCGCGTATGTAACATGGAGATGGAGCATATATGGAAGGCAAATTGCAGGAGGATACCATATCAAGGTCGGAATCGGAGATAATTGTTGTGTGACAGCTAAGGTTCGTGAAAGAGAGAGGAGTAACAACGAGAACAAAGGAGCCGATGTTTAGGGAATGGGGAATCGGGTTAGAGTGAAGGGATATAAGGAAATGGGGTGGCGTTTTGTGAGCCGTTGATCGTTTTTTATCAACGGTCGAGGTTTAAGGAGGTCTCCCATTGGTTTTGGAAATGGGTTAGGGATTAAGGGGTCATTTGGATTTGGCTGCTGAAGAGGGGTGTGAGTGGGCTAAGCATTTGGGTCAATATTGGTCCGAAAATTAGCCTAGAATTGGGTCAGTTTTTAAATAAGAGTAAAAATAGTTAAGTAAATATATAAAAATTCTATTTATGCAAATTAATACTTTAAAATAACAGTAGAATATTATAAAATGTAAAATATTATTTTGACCCTGAACAAAATGACAAATGCAAAACATAGCCTATGCTTGTAAGATTGTGCAAATAGCGAAAAAATTCTATTGTAATTATATAAAATAAAGTGAAAATATTTGAAATATGTGTTGATGAAAATTATAATTTTAGGCAGTAAAGTCATCACAAAATAATTTAAAGAATAATTATTAGATATTTATATAATAAAAATGTAAAAATAAATTAATTTAGAGTTTTAAAAATTATGGAAAATTTTAGAAAATGTTTGTATAGGTTTGTAAAATAAATAATGATGCAAGTATGCTATTTTTAGTGTGTGTGTGTGTGTGTGTGTGTGTATATAAATATGAGGGGAAAAATGGGTATCAACAACAAGTCCAATTACCCGTGCGAATTGTCTAAAACTTTCCCCGAATTTGTTTCTAGGCGAAATTCTAAGTTAGTTTGGCTTGAGGAGTGATTGTAGGCTCTCCTTGACCCGTTTTGAAACATTCCATGGCCCATAAATGATATCATCCTTAGTCAACCCTTTTGAGCCTAAAGCCTCTTTTATTCGATAACCACGTTACAAGCCTTTACCTGTTTTATAGTGACCCTCTTTTGGCGCCCAAGCTTTCTTTAGCACTCATGAGAAACAAATGGCAAAAACATAAGTTTGGGGGAGATCGAGAAGTTTAAAGATGGTATCAATGCACAAAAAGAGAAAATAAATGAAGAAGAGGAAAGGCGAAGAAAAATAAAGGAAGAACAAAAGATAAACACAAAGAGAAAGTGAATAATGTGAAAGGGTTGAAAAAGATTCGAAAGAAAGCAAAAGTGCAAAGCATGGAGAAAACAAAGAAGGAGAATATGAATAGAATGACCAAGAAAGAGTTATGTCAAGTCTCTCTAGTTCCACCAAGGAAAAAGAAAATGACTCAAAGAGTCGGCAAAATAGGAGCCAAAAAGAGAAAATGGAATGCTAGAGCAAAGACTATCCAATTCCATTCCTAAGTTTCCATCCTTAGTCCAAAAGCCTTCATTACATGCCGAAAAATTTCTACGTGATTTCAAGCCGGTTAAGCTTACATTAGTGATGATCTATATGAGGGGCAAGCATAGGGTACTTAGAGGCGGGCTTGGGACATTCTTTTGAGAGTGATGAGCGAACCTTTCTCGATTCATTACATTGAGTAATATATTCTTGAGCGAGAGCTTCCGGAGAGTATAGGAGGAGGATTTTGGGATCCACAACGACCTATATGAAAGTGCGAACTTCCTTGATGAATAAAGTCAACTCTTGATACTCAAGCGTCACATTAGAGCTATTTGTGCTTTAACATTCAAATCATAGACTTGTTAATGATTCATGAGTGTGTGGATAATTGTTGGTCCCAATTAATGTGTGCTTGATTCAATTTAGACCAGTTGAAATAACCCTTTTTTATAGTGGAGGTGGGAATTTCCTTAATTGCTTGAGGACAAGCAAAAGCTTAAGTTTGGGGGAGTTGATAAGTAGGGATTTTGACTGCTTATTTGCGCTCTTTTACTTAAGTTTTAGATCAAAAATGCTTAAAGGTATTCTCGAGGACTATAAAATGTGCTTTCTTGCATGATATTGGGAAACGAGCCAAAGAAATAAAAATCAACTAAAAAAGGAGTAAAATTGGACAAGGACATAAATAATACAAAAAGGACCAAAGTGCGGACCGCACAATACTATGTGCGTCCGGAAACTCTGAAGAGTCATTGACATAATCCCTTCACAAGGTGTGGAATGCACAACTATTGTGCAGCCACAAAAGACAAGAATCAGAGACCTTTGTTTTAGGGGCCTGAAGATGTGCGGACCACACTATTATTGTGCTGCCGCAGAATGCAAAAGTGCGGTCGCACTCATAAATGTATTGTCTGCAGAAAGTGCCTAGTTCCAACCCAAGATGAAGAGTGCAGCCGCACTCATAAATGTTTGGTCCGCACAATCAGAGGAAGGGCATCCACACCTCAGATTTACGCGGCCGTAGAAGGCCACCATGTCAAGATAGCCTCAAAGTGCGGGCCGCACAACCTTTGAATGTGCAATTTTGTCCGATAATTTTAGCTGAGTATAAATAGATCTTTTTGTCATTTATAAGTTAAGTTTGGTGCACCTGAGAATAGATAGCCATTTTTCTTTACTATTTTGGGTAACTTTGTTAAAGTTTAACATTATAACATTATATTTTCTTTCCTCAATCATCTATCATGAATTTTATCTTCATTTCTTCTTTAATTTCTTCATTTTCTACGAGTATCTAAACCCTTAACTAGGGTTGTGACCCAATCCTAGTATGGATACTTAATGGGTGATTGATTTAGGGCTTATTTATGATTGGGTATATGATATTTAGCCGAGTTCTTGTTTTAATTTTAGAATTGATGGTTGCAAACGTTGATTCATGCCCAATTGACTTGGTCTCTACTTGAGAAAGATAGACTAAGTCTAAGAAAACTTGGGTAGCAAGAAATTGGGGTGAACTCAAGAAATTGATAGCATCAATAAAAGGGTAGAACCTAGAGATAGTAAGACCCGACTTGATCATCTATCACTTTTTTCGTGGAATACCCATTTGTGCTTGAGAAAGACAAATTGGGCAAAATCACTCAAACTACCGAGAGGTATAGAGTTAGTAATCACGTGTGATTTCTATATTTTATCTCAATCAACCAAACATGCCCTAAATATCTAAATACGTTAGGTAACCAATAAATCCAAAGTCGCAACCCTAGATCTTTTATAACTTGAAAAACAACAAGACCAAAAATATTGTCTCCTAGCTTTACAGTTTCAAGCATTAGCATAAAAAAGTAGAAGTAGAAAACACCAACCGAATATGTGGAAGTGCAATCTTGGGCACCTCATACACTAGACTAGATATATTCCTAATCCCACATAAATATCTATGAGTAATCGACCCCGAATCGTGTTGGATATTTATAATTGCATCGACCGTCTCACAATCACAGGTAGTGGTGTGAGTTTAGGCGACATCACAATGCTTCAGCTACTTTTAAACGATGCATGATGTCAATCTTCTCGGACATGGTGGAGTATTTCTTATAGGTGTTCATGGATGACTTTATGTAGTAGGTGATTCCTTTGAGCATTTCCTTGATAACCTTAGGCAAGTGCTCAAACGATGTGAGGAAACAAACCTTTTGCTAAATTGGTAAAAATGTCACTTCATGGTGACGATGATATTGTTCTGGGCCATAAAATTTCCAAACAAGGTATAGAGGTTGATCGGGAAAAGATCTGGATCATTTTCAATCATCCACCTCCCACTTCGGTACAAAGCGTTCGGAGCTTTTTGAGACATGCCGGTTTTTATACGTGTTTTATCAAAGACTTCTCAAAAATTGCAAGTCTCATGTGAAATCTTCTTGGAAAAGATGCAAAGTTTGATTTCGATGAGAAGTGCCTCAAATCTTTTGAGGAATCGAAGGCGAGGCTCACCACAAGACCTATTATTGTCACACCTGATTGGTCTCTTCCATTTGAACTTATGTGTGATACTAGTGGTGTAGCTATTGGAGCGGTACTTGATCAATGAAATAACAAGATTCTTCATCCTATCTACTATGCAACCAAGACACTCAATGGCGCATAAGTGAATTACACTGTGACAGAGCAAGAACTGCCTGCTATTGCCTATGCTTTAAGATCTTGAAATTAATGATGCCTTCCCAGATGAACACATATTGGCATTGTCTAGCACCTTCACTCCTTGGTATGACAACATAGCTAACTTCTTGGTTAGTGACCTTATCCCGACGTATTGTAAGCTTATCAAAAGAAAAAGTTCTTGCGGAAGTGTAGGCAATACTTCTGGGAGATACCTTTATGTTCCGGATTTGCGCCGACAACATCATTCGACGTTGTTTTCCGGAATATGAGGTAATACAAATTGTCAAAGCATATCATTACTCCCCAATTGGGGGCCATCATAGTGGAAATTGTACTGTGGTGAAAGTGCTTGAATAGGGCTATTATTAGCCATTGATCTACCAAGATGCAAATCAAATGGTCAAGGCATGTGATCAATGTTAAAGACCATGGTCAATTTCTAGAAGACATGAGTTGCCGATGAACTTTGTGATGGAGGTCGAGATCGTGTGGGGGATAGATTTTATTTGTCCTTTCGTAAGCTCTTACAACATGACATATATGTTGGCGACAGTATATTATGTCTCCAAATGGGTCGAGGAAATTACCTTTCCTAACAATGAGGCAAGAAGTGTAACCACTTTCTTGAAGAAGAACATATTTACGCGGTTTGGAACCCCAAGGGTCATACTTGGTGATGGTGGTTCTCACTTTTGCAATAAAGCTTTTTCTAGACTGCTCGAAAAAATATGGAGTTAAGCACAAGGTGGCTACCCCTTGTCATCCTCAGTCGAGCGGTCAAGTTGAATTCTCCAACAGGGAGATAAAAAACATCATAGCAAAAATTGTTAATGCAAACAGGACAGACTGGTCAAAAAAGCTAGATAATGCATTGTGGGCATATCGAACAAATTCAAGACTACCATTGGCACCTCACCATACAAGTTGGTTTTTGGTAAGGCATGTCACTTTTCGATGGAGATTGAACACAAAGCTATGTGGGAATTGAAAAAGTTAAATCTTGACTGGGCCGAAGCTGCTAATCTAAGGATGACACAAGTCAACGAGATAGAATAATTCAGTTTTAATGCCTATTAAAATGCAGCCGTGTATAAGGAAATAATGAAGTTTGTTCGTGACAAGAAGATTTTGAAGCGAGAATTCAAATCCGGTGACTTGCTCTTACTCTCAACTCAATACTAAAGTTATTTCCGGGAAAACTCAAATCCAAATGGTTTGGCCCACTCAAAGTTGTGAATGTGTCTTCCTATGGTGCCATTGAATTGGAATCCGAGGATGGGAATCAAAAATTCAAAGTAAACGGCCAAAGGGTCAATCATTACCTTAGAACCAGTGGAAAAAGGCACTTGGTGGAACAATGTGCACTCAAAGACGGTCCTACACCAACCCCCACTAATGATTAGCCAAAGCGAGGGCAACATTGCCATGGCACGATGTTAAATCAGGCGCTTCTTGGAAGGCAGGCAACCCATGTGTGGTAACACTTTTTGGTTAGATTTTAATTTCGGTAAGTTCAATTGTAAGTGCTGCGTAGTTTGACATGTGTGGCCCCCATAACGATTATGTGATTGTAGAACTGATTGCAAAGCTGGTTTGCATCACTCAGTCACTAAACCTCCCAGGTATTAATCGCTAAATCCCTCATTCATCGTTTTTTTATTCATATATGCTTGAGCACACACAGACATACCACATAACACAAAAGAAATTATAGAAAAGGGAGGGCTTACCTTGCTCGTGCTTCAGATTGAAATCTTCCATCCTATGCTATATGGTATGTACAATTCAACCATTTCTCTTGGTTAGTCAAATTGAAGAATGCCATATATTCTCATTTCCCTCTTCTTTCTCCCCAACTCCTTGCTATGGGTAATCAATTGTGAATGATTGTACTAAAAATCAACGTAGGGGGCTACTGTGGATAAATCAAAATTTGGGGATTTAAATTAGAGAGTATGAGTAAAGTAAAGGGGTTGGAAAGCTGTGGAAATTTGCTTAAGTTTCGTCCTAATGAGTGTGGAGTCACTGACTGTAGCAATTGGAAAGCCTAAGTATTTTGTACTGAGTGTGAAGTGATGTGTATGCATTGGCCTAAGGACCCCTTTTTGACTAAGAATGATGACCTTTGCGGTCCCCATAACTAGTTTGCGTTTCGCAAAGTCATGGCATTTTGCGTGATAGGTATTTTTCTATAAGCCCGTGTGCGGTTGAATTCATGACCGTAGAAATGTTTTGCAGACCTCAAAATGGTCGTAGAAAGAGGCAGAAAAAATGCTATATCTGAAGAACAAAATGTGACCGATATGCGGTCGACTAAGTTGTTCTTCAACCACTTTTCGGGACCGCATAACTTGTTTTTCTTTTAAGGGTTATATTATGCGAAAGGTTTTGCGGCTTGAGTTGTTATGTGATCGTATAACTGGTCGCAGAAACATGCCATATCCCAGACTCACTCGTTGATTAATTGACAGGATTGGCACTACAGAAATACCTAGCATCAAGACAACCTCCTGCTCGATAAAAGAAACGGGCTTCTATTCTAAGTCCACAACCATAGCAATAAAAATGCAAATGGCCTAGCACAACTAGCAATATATCAGAGCATTCCTCCAAGTGTGAAGAGTAGGAGGCATATACTGATCTTGTGCCACCAGTTGACCTCATGCTGAAGCACGCCGAAAAATGGTGAAGATCTCAGGTTTGGGGTGTCCGGCTCTTGGACTCTGTACAGAGATGGCTTGGCAAAAAGAAAAATCCTCGATGAAAAGCAAATAGGCTTGAACGGTCTCAAATAAAACTAACCCCATGTGCTAGAAAACATCAAAAAGAGTGTTTGGGAATTCTTCACTCAGGTTCTGAGGGAATACAACGAAATGCTTGTTAGGAATTCTATGATGTCTATGCTGCATCTAGGAACGCATAATAATAGAGAAACCGTAGGTTCTTAGGCTCTGTATTAGTATGAGGAGTTGAAATACTCTCTGATACCGCATCAATCAATGATGTATACTTCGAGGAACATTAGCCAGACACGACAGACTTTGACGAAAAGCTTAAAAACAAGGAATCCGAACGTGCTTGAGTAGCCTCTGTCATAGCCAAGGTAACTCCATCCTAGATTGCACCGTGCCAAAAAAATTCACAAGAGTGATCTTACCCAAGAAGGTTGGTATTGGCTAAGTTCTGTCTGTTCCCGCATAATTCCCTCGATAAACGAAACTGATTAAGCATCGGGAAGGCCATCCTCATCGTTTGCATAATGACGGGCATCAAGGTTGATGTGCAAGAGCTTATATTTCGTGAGATTGGGATCCGGGAAAACAATAAAGAAACTTCTCTCCCTTTTCCATGTTTAATCCATGCTTTGTTTAAATATGGGACAATTCCTCCTTTCCCCAAACACGACCTTACAGAAAAAGCTGTTCAGGATATTGACACCATCCGAATCAATGAATCTGCATATAAAGTGGTTAAAAATCCACCAGAGCCTTCACTCACTCCTCCTCCAGCCTCAGCAGCACCTGCTGCGTCATCAGTACCTGACACTCCTTCTGCAATAGCCACCACCACATCCACTCCAAGACCAGCACAGCGCCACCACCTGCCTCATTTCCTGCACTCTCAAATCTTGGTGTACTGGCACAACATGCAAATGCCAAAGTAGAAAAATTGAGGAAAGACTTCCATCTCTCATCCGGCAAGCATTGGACCTTATATAAACCTTAGTAAGTGTTCTTCAAAAACAACATAAATCTTGTAAGGATCGACTGAAGAACTTTGAAGTGCGCCTTGAGAGGGTTGAGCGAAGTGGAGCCAGGGACATGCCTTAACCCAAAAAGGATGTAGCTGAGCTGAAGACAGAGCTATATAAGATGCAGAACCTGGTGTTTGATTTGACCTCCTTTCTTTTGGAGGAAGGGGAGCAGGGCACTGGTACCTCCCACATTTTGAGCCTCACCTTGTGGGACATCTTGTCTGAAAAAGAGGCTACACTTAGAGCATTGAATACTCTATTATTTTGGAAGTTTTTGAAGAGAGAATCTTGTCATATTTGTAAGATTTATGACTTTATTTATTGCTTTATTTTTGGATTATAGTATCAGTAGCTAGTTTGAAATACTAAGGTTGTGGACCCTAAAAGGGTGTAATGTTAATAGGTGTTTTCCATTGAATATATATATATATATATATATATATATATATATATAATGGTTGGTTGTTATCTATTCATTTCTCACTCTTCATATATTGTTGATGGTAGCAAACATTGACTAATTCCATTTTACTCTGTCTTTACTTGGAAAAATGTGTTAGGGTTTGGTAGAATTGAATAACATAAACTTAAGGCTTTAGACCTTGTTTAATAGAATCTCTTAGGAATACATGAGGATCTATTTGGCACATATTGGTTGTTTTTAACTATAACTCTCTTATATCTGGGAAAATCATAAAGAGAAAATATTACCTAATTATTGAGAAATATTGGGTAGTCATTTAGGTACCATTTGCATATCAAAGGACCTTCCATTAGAAATATATCTTATTAACACAGATAACATTACATTCCATGGATAACACAACCTTGGTATCCTTAACTGACTTAATTACATTCTCGTAACAAAATAGTTTTCTTGATAATTCACAATCACAACACTCCGTTTTTAAACTAATGGAGTAGGATTACGACTTAAGTCAAGTTTTACACTACTCAAGTAATCTTTTCACACCTATTCTCTGTGGGATTCGACCCCAACCTAGGGTTATTATATTTAACATCGACCGCCTTACACCATTTAATTAGGTGTAATTTGAGCAGATCATCAACTCTTGCCAATTCAATCCAATACGACCTGCAGATTCAAGACATACCCATAAGTCCAAAATCATCATATGGCGCTATCGGAACGATCAAAACTCTATTCCGGAGTCGTTTACACATAAGTTAACATCCGGTCAACTCTTTTAACTCAAGCTTCCAACCATGGGACTAAGTGTCTAAATTCATTCTGAAACATCCCTGAAACCAAATCAACCACCCAACAAGTCACATAACAACAAATGAATACAAAATAAGCATTAAATGGGGGTACAAGGATGCAATACTCAAAAAAACCATCCCAATCGTTAGAAGAATATATCTATATATATAGAAAAATGATATTTCTCTAGATTTGCAACTAGATAAAGTGAAATTAGAAAATCTAAGGAAATTTGAATGTGTACTTGAATCAACACTAAATTTGAAGTGTCATTTGATTATATGGATTTTGCCATTAAGAGAGGGATTCAAGATTTGAACATTATGAGTTGAGTTTTGTCACAACCCAAAACACACTATAGGTTGTGATGGCGCCCAACGTCATTATTAGGCAAGCCGATGGTGAACTACCACCTTAATAATCCATTTTATTATTTTTTTTATATCATGAATCTTATTAGACAGAGAAATTGATGCATTAAAAATCATAAATAGATACAATTTGGATAAAATATAAAGTAAAAGTGTGTCAGTACAAAGCAAACCATAAAAATTATAGAACATCCCAAAACCTGGTGTCACAAGTGCATGAGCGTCTGCTATTGAGTGCAATAACAATACAACAACTGTCGCGAAAATTAAATAGATAGGATAAAATAAATAAATAATATGAAGACTCTGAGGGATGCGATACGTAGCATTAAAAGAAGCTCACCATAAGGTCCCCTATGTAGTTGCGCCTATGCGCCAGGATAACTACAAAATGAACCTGTCACATCCTAAACATTAAGTGTAGAAGTGTAGCGTGATTATGTAAATCAACGCGTACCTGGTAAGTATCTAGCCTAACCGCGGATAACTAGTGACGAGGGGTCGACATTGACACTTGCTAGTGGTCCAATAAATAAAACGCAGGAATCAGAAGCAGGAATGTGATATAACAAGATCAATAGATTTAGGAATTGTACGTAACGAAATCCATTAACAGAAATCATTAGTTTAAAAATCCCCAAGTTACACACGTTATCTCGACAAACACACACTATACATGGTCAGTGACGTAACACAAACATGATATTTACCATAAATCGATTTTCCTGCCAAATGGCTCACTATCACGACCCCAATCTCCCTCCCTAGGATGTCGTGATGATACCTAGTCTCTAAGACTAGGTAAGCCTAACATACACGAAGAATTAACGGAAATCATGATAAAATCCATTAAACCAGCAACTATCGTAAAAAGGACTCCACAATATCACTGAAAACAACACCTAAAATCTGGCGACATAGAGTCATAAGCGCTACACGAGTATACTAAAATATTCATAAAACATTAGTATTTATAATAGGAGTATGGAATAAAAACTAAGATAGGTGGTGACTCCGAGGCCTGCGAACGCTGGAATGTATCCCTTGAAGTCTCCGATCTAAGCTCAACTCACAGATGCCTAGACTGGTATGAAGTACCTGGATATGCACAAAAAAATGTGCAGAAGCATAGTATGAGTAGACCACAACAATACCCAGTAAGTATCAAGTCTAACCTCTGTAGAATAGTGTCGAGGGTAGGTCAAGACACCTACTGGAATAAATAAAGAAGATGAACATGTATGGTACAACATAATAATGGAAAGAAGGAAGGAAACAATGAAGAAATACAACAAGATAAGCTACTCTGAAAGTTAAGGCAATAAAGGCATCAATGGAGGAAACACATAATAAGAACACTTAGGAAACAATGTAAATAAAACACAAGTGATGTAAATGAAAGATAGCAGCAGGAGTCATGTTTGAGGTACCGCCTCATATCTCATTTCACAATCATTGTCATAACTTTTCCTTATAACATTGCGGGAGTCTTGCATTTAGTTTTAACATTCATTTTTCCCGAAATAGCTACCCGCGTTTTAGCCCACTTTATAACACCCTATGGCTTCAATAAGTTCCCCTAATAGCAACACGCGTATCAAACCAACCTTATTTCACCACATGCGTATTAGCCCTATCCTTATACTACCACATTCGTATCAATATCATATAACACAAATCGCACCTCAAGTGCCCAATACCAGAACTTGCAAAAGAAGTCAATAATAACAATGTTTACACAATAACTAGCGTGTGGCTCATCTACAATTTGTGCAAGAGTTTCAACAATAGCAACTGAAAGTGAATAGCTCAACAAAGATGGTGTTTCAACTATTTAAAAATTTTCCTCAATGTGATCACGACATTTACAACTTTAACACCAAAACTCAACAATAAGATATTTCAACAAATAACAACTTCATGTAAGGTGACTCAACAATTAAATATTTAACGAGGCAATGCAAAAATAATTATTTCAACCAAGCATGTAAGGGCAAATAACAAGCAAGAGATGAGACAAGTATTAACAATTTCAAGTGAAACGTGTAGAGATAGATTAACAATGGTGAATATACCATGTTATGACAATTCAATTAAAGGCATGAAAAAAATCTGCATAGCTTAAACATGTCAGTTACTACATTTAGCCCGTGTACCCATTCGTCACCTTGCGTACACGTCTTTCACGTGCCACAACTAACACAAACCAACACCAATCCTAAGGAGTAATTTTCCCACACAAACTTAGGCAAGACTCTTACCTCAAAACAAGCTAACTCAATCCACTAGTAAGCCCTTTCCACGATTTTCCCACTCCGAACAGCTCTAATCTAGCCAATATAATTTTATACCACAAATATAAACCATAGGAAACTATTCCAGACAATAAATTATAATCTTTTAAAAACTAAAAGTCAAGTCAAAAGGTCAACCCCGGTCTCACGTCTCCAAACCGGACCAAACATACAAAATCCGACACCCATTCAATACTGATTCCAACTATACTAAAATTGTTCATTTCCGATCTCAAATCGACCTTCAAATCCTCAAAATATAGTATATGAAGTTTTCACAAATTTTCCCAAAATTTTATAACCCAAAACACCAATTCAATGGTGAAAACAATGATGGGTTCATGTAATATAATCAAATCCAAGTCAAAATCACTTACCCCGATCAACTATTTGAAAACCTCTCCAAATATTTCCCAAAACCGAGCTCTCTAGCTCAAAAGATGAAAAATGAAACAAAACCTTCAATTTGGAAATAATATAATGCTGCCCAATTATTGCCTTACGCGATTGCGGAAAAGTACTCGCGATCGCGGAGAACAAATCCTCCCAGCTCACAAAACCTATTACACGATCACGTGAACTCAACTTATACGATTGCGTTCCAGGCCACGCGAACGCAACTACCTACTGCCTCTCCTTTCTTATACGTGAACGTGATCCCACACACGCGTTTGCGATGCACATGCTCCCCAACCATCGCGATCGCATCCCTGACTTCACGAACGTGAAGAGTAAAACACCACCAGACACTAAGGACACTACGCGGCCGTAGGAGAACCTTTACAAATGCATAGAAAGAAAACCAGAAAACAGAAAAACCAACTGTCTCATTTCAAGATCAAATGGTAAGAACTCAATCAGATACACACCCAATGCCCCCGGGACCCCGTCCGAACATGCCAACAAGTCCTAAAACACGAGACAAACTCGGTCGAAGCCTTAAAGAACATCAAACAACACAAAATCATGAAGCACACATCGATTCAAGCCTAATGAACTTTTGAACTTTTAATTTATAAAATTAATGTCGAAACATACATAACAACATTCGATTGAGCTCAAAGTTTGCACACAAGTCATAATTGACACATCTGACTTATTCCAATTTCTGGACTGGATATCAATAAAGTCAACTCCCGATCAACCTCTCCACCTTCCAAACCTTCAATTTTTTAACTTTTTCCAATTCAAACTGAAACGACCTACAAACCACCAAATCAATATCTGAACACGCTCTAAAGTCCAAAATCACCATACGATGTTGTAAGAACCATCAAAACACCATTCTTGAGACACTTACACAAAAGTCAAGCTCCGGTCAACTCTTTCAACTCAAGCTTCCAACTAGGGACTAGGTGTCCCATTTCACTTCGTAACTCACCTAAAGCCAAAATAAACCACCCCGAAAAGTCACACAACCATAATATAACACAGAGGAGGCAATAAATAGGGGAACGTGGCTAAAATATTCAAAACGACCGGCTGGGTTGACACCCACAGAGTTGAGATTCGATGTAACATGATCTTTATTAGATTTCACTTATAGTCTACAAATAATTAAGCTACCAATTAAGTTTAAGTCATACAATTTATTTCATAGAAAAGTCCTATGTATACCCGATCGTAAACATGAATCTAGCTATGTATGGACTCTCTTCACCTTGTGCATATGGAGCCCTCACGACAATTAGCACATATCAAAGACATCACTTAGGGGGTAGTTTCCCCCTTACAAGGTTATACAAGAAAAATATCTCCGCTCCGAAGTTCCATAAACAGATCCAACGCGTCTCTAACACCTCCAACTATTGCACATCAATCCGAAGATAGTCAAACAACGTGCAAATCAGTCAAAATATACTCCAAGGCTTATAATTTAATAATTTATAACAATCTTCCATTATGCTCGAAAAGTCAACCCTCAGGCCCACGTGCCCGGATATCGAAAGTTTTCGAAAATAAACATTACCCATAGCATCGAGCCCATGTATATCATTTATCCTTAATTCCATGTCCAATTTCATGATCAAAATCAAAAACACAAATTCTAGATTTTCTTAAAAATCACCACATTTTCTACCAATCTCCATGTTCAAATCCATGTATAATTCATATATTGTTCATTTATTTAACTCATAATGTGTAGAATCCACTTACCTAGTGACAGATGATTATAGGCTATATATCTCATATTTTAGTCGCTTGTTACACTCTAATTTACGGTACTTTAAGTGAGATTGAGCTTTAATCGCTAGTGTTTTGCAATTATTGTGTGTTTTTATGCCTTGTAGGAGTGATTCCAAGCGATGTAGATGTTATGGAGGTCATTTTAGCTATTTGGAACTTCTAAGTCTGAGTAAAATCCGAAGGAATTAATCTGGGATCGCATTCAAGGGTCGAAAACCACATCTAGATATTAAAAAGTCAAGAAAAATCTGGACTATGAGAAAATAATACAACTGCGGCACGTGGCGCAGTTGTGTAAAACCTCTGCTGCCTATCAAAGAGAACTCTCTAGATTTCCCCACTAATTCCCTGCATGGCACGTCGGCCCATGTGGCATGCTTGTGAAATATTTACAGAGTATTTGTCCTATTTCGCGCAGGAGAAGGTGTTTTTGTCTGGGTCCGACCCTACTTGGTATAAATACATAAAAATATTTTTGCGAATTTTGACACATATAAGACCTAAGGAGGTTAAGGAGGAGGTGGAGCAGCAAAACCACAAGGAACTCATCATTCAGTCCTCACTCAGGACAAGAGTTTGGATCGTTTTATGTTTTTCTTTATAATTGTGATTAATTACTCCATATCTATTGAGTAGTTCTCTTTAGGGATTAATGGATTTGGTGTATTGATATTTGTTTGTGGATATTAACTTTAGTTTTTATGTATTGAAAAGTTTTAGGTGTTTTAATTGTTGCATCTATATTCACATGTTCATGTAATCGAGAGAGGCATAACTTGTGATGTTTTTGCATTATCTTGTTGGTTGAGTTCATTAATTCACTTTAGTAATTGAAAGAGCCTATTTGAATTTTTGATTAACCCTAGTTAGGAGGATAATCAAAAGAGGTTCTTCTAAAGAGCAATCCAGTACGAATTAGTGCATATCTTCACCGAGCTTAACTTAGTTCATATTGTGAGGTTGAGACTTAATCGAGAGAGGAGTTTCTACTAAATGCTTGAAATAATAATTGAGTTAATTTGATAGACTCACTTGAACATTAGAAGGGAATTAACTAGATTTATATCACACGCAATTATCTTGCACCATCCAATCAACGCCTATTTTCTCCCATTGATATCTTGCATGCTTACTTTTGTTCGATTGTCATTAGTCAATTAGCTTTACATTCTTAGTTCATTTTTGTTTTAGTTCACATAATTCACAACGGTTGATCATCTTGAGCAATCTAGCTACAAACTACAATAATATTGTTTAAACCCAATCCCTGTGGATACGATATTATATTATACTATATTCGACTACTGAGCATATTTAAGTGTGTGTTTTAAGCTTGTCAAATTTTTGCACCGTTGTGGGGGATTGGAAATCAGTAGTGTTTGAAATAGTTTGTAGTATTGATTCATGATTTTTTTCTTTTTCTTTTTATTTTATTTTCCATTTTTTACGGTTGCTGTTCTTTGACTGTGAGCGGCTTAAAAGTAAGAGTGGTGCATGATTCGATCTTCTGGGAAGGAAGTGCTACCATACGAGCCAGAAATAGAAAAACAATTGCGACAATTGAGGAAGGAAAGAAAATTCACTAAGAATATCGACAAGGTTGGGCAATCCACAAAAAGAGAAACTATGGCTGGAGATAATGATAATGTGGATTTGGTTACAAGAGAGGTATCCCAACAAAGAGGAAAAGTTGCACGAGATGCTGAAGAAGCAACTATTAGAGATGCGCAGCGCATTTACGAAGAAGAGAGGGGTCACAGACTTAATCAAAATCAACCTTTAGCTGTAGCGTTGTTTGGAAACATAGCTCCCGGTGCATGGAGACCACTTCGCGATTATGCTAGACCGGTTTACAACCAAGGTTTTTCGAGTATCAGACCACCTCCAGTTGCAGCAAACAATTTTAAATTGAAGGAATGGCTGCTCCAAACTCTTCAAAACAGTCGTGTCTTTAGAGGAAAGATGAACGAAGATATAAATAACCATCTAATGGGCTTTGAGGAGATTATGAGCACCATCCAATACAGTGCTGTTTCACAAGATGCAGTTTACTTAAGGGTATTCCCCTTCACGGTTAAAGATGACGCGAAGTAGTGGCTTTGAAGCTTGCCTCAGGGATCAATTAGAACATGGGAGGAGATGACCAGAAAATTTCCTGATAAATATTTCTCCTAAGCTACAACGGGAAAGTTTAGAAGAGAGATCCATAACTCTTTCCAGAAAGATAGTGAAACTATTTTTGAAGCTGGGGAGGGGTTTAAGGAGATAGTCAAAAAGTGTCAACATAGTGGAATTGATCTCTAGATGAAACTCCCAGACTTTTGGGATGAGTTGACACTGGCCTCACGTAGAACTTTGAGAAATGTAGCGGGAGGCCCTATGATAAAAAGACACCAGAAGAGATAGTCACGATTCTCGATGAATTGTCTGAAGGTGCAAATCAGTGGTCCTCTAAAAGTGCTGAAAGAAGAAGAGCGACCGGAGTTCACCAATTGGATGCTAACACATATTTGCAGGTACAACTTGATGCCATGGCCAATGGTATAAGCTGAATTTAGCTTCAATATGGAGTGAGACTCATGCAGCTTGTGATATATGTTGAAGAGGACACCCTACTCATGAGTGTCAGGCCTTAACTGAGGAAGTGAATGCTTCGGGGAATTACGACTTTAATGCAATGGGTCAGAGGAACCATTGTTTTTCATGGAGCTCACCTGGGGGTACATCAAATGTAAGGAAAAAAAATAACTCTAGACCCTAGGGACAAGGAGCTACAACATACCAAAATCAGCAGAGGCGGCAATTTCAGCCTCAACAGCTTGTTCAGCCTAGTCTAGAGGATCGAATGAAGGCTTTCATTGTCAAGACAGGTGAGAGGCTGGACGCTCATGGAGAAGCTATCAAAGAATTGGGAAATGGTCTTCAAAATATGCAGAGACAAGTGGGACATATTGCAACAATATTATCTGAGAAGGTTCAAGGCACTCTCCCCACTGACACTGAAAATAATCCCAAAGAAATGGTGAATGCTGTGACTCTGAGAAGCGGGTAAGTGTTGAAAGAGCCCACCCAAGTCCAAAAAGATGTGATACCTAAAAAAGATAGTAGGGAGCAACTGAAAAAATAAAGTTGATAAGAAGAAGAAAGGCAAGAAGGAAACTGAGAAAAAAGAAGAAGGAAGGGAAGTCGAGAAGGGATGAGTCTGAAGAGAGTAAATACACACATGCTTCACCTTTTCCTCAAAAGATATATAGAGAAAAGTTGGACAAGAAATTTGAGAGATTTCTGGATATGCTGAAATAAGTTAATGTAGATTTTCCATTAACAGAAGTGCTCTCCCAAATGCCAGCTTATGCCCAATTTTTGAAGGAGATCCTTACAAATAAGAGGAAGATAGAGAAACATTAGTGGCCAAGTACATAGAGCATTGTAGAGTAATCTTGCAAAACAAACCCCCACGGAAGTGCGGAGATCCGGGGAGTTTTACTATACTTTTCTCTTTAGGCTTTATTAATTTTGATAATTCTTTATATGATTTTGGTGTCCCAACTAATCTAATGCCTCTATCTATTTACAAGAAACTGCAAAATGAGATTGGAGAGATAAGGTCAACACCAATATCTTTGCAGCTGGCTGATCAAATAACTCTGATACCCGCGGAGATAGCAGAAGATGTTTTAGTTCAGGTAGATAACTTTGTATTTTCTGTACATTTTATAGTGGTGAATATGGAGGACAATAAGGAGGTTTCTCTCATCTTACAAAGACCATTCTTTGAAACGGTAGAGCAATTTTGGTTATACATGAGAGAAGGATCATGCTTAAAGTAGGTGAGGAGACTGTGACTTTTGACATAAATGTAGAAATGAGGGTAAAAAAGTAGAAGCCAGCTGCTAGTGTTGAATGGAAAGTGAAGAGATCAAAAGAGAAGGTTACGGCGAGTGATAAAGATAAGTGTGTGGTGTACCCCAAGAAGGCTGAGAAGAAGTTGTCTGCATGGATTTGTGCATCAGTTCGGGTGCATGGAATGGATCCCAGCTTCGACTCAGACCCCGACTATATATTCAGGGAAGTTTCATTTACCTTATGCTTTTTAATTGTCTGTCAAGGGACATTCCACCACTTAATGTGTGGGGTGGGGGATATTCTTATGTATGTATATTAGTTTTAGTTTTGTTAGTTATATTTGGAAAAGTGAAACATTGAAGAAACATAAAAAGTTTAAAATTTTTGATTTTTCCCGATGATGGATATTATTCGACGGATTTCCTAAGGGATTATAGTCGAAAGAAAAAGACTAAAAATATTTTATTTTGTTAGGTAGTGTAATAAATCCCCCTTGGTTTTTCTTTGTGCCACAGTTCTTTTCCAAAGATTTTGCTTGAACCCCGGTGTAGTTAGTTTTTGGTTGGTAGAATAGTTGGAATCCTTGTGTTATGGTTTGAATTTGAAGACAAATTCTCTTAACTTTATTATACCTTGAGAATAGTGAATACATTAAACTCTTAGGCTCAATTTTTGACTCTTGTATAAGTACCATAAACTATATGATTTTAACTTTGCTTAACTGCTTTGACAAGAGTGTCTTGATTGTCCAATCTTGAGTGAGTTATGTGCATTTATTTGTTGAGCCAGTTATATTCTACTACCCACCTAATTGTTATGTATCATAGTTACCCCATTGAGCCTGTAATCCTGTTTCGTTGGCAACCACATTACAAGCCTTACCCATTTGTTTGAATTGACTATCTATTTGAACCATTTACCTATCGTTAGCACTTGAAATTGTTATGAACTTTGTAAGAGTTGATGTGTGGGGTGGTTTGTTTGTCTTTTGAGTGGAACTAATGAAATAAGGAAGAAGGTGCATTGTTTTGGAAAAATAAGAGCCACTTGAAAAGAGAAAAGAAGAAAGAAAGAAAAAAAAGTTAATTGTATGATTGTGAAAAATGTTCCTTGATAGTGGTAACTTGATGGAATTGGTCTCAATGAATTTGGCAGTTAATGCATATTGATGTGAAGGTGGAGTTATGATTTGACATAAATGTGGGGTTTTGAACAATGAAATGTATGTATTAAAGTTCTTAGGGAGGTGTAGTCACTCTTATATCTAACTGTATCCTACTCGTCCCGCAACCATTACAATAAATTCAAGTCCTCTTGATCCTTGACCGAATGAGCTCAATTAGTTGAGTAGTACACCACGGGAAAGCCTATGATTCATCATTTGTGGCATATAAATGTTGTTTCTGAGAGTGAGTGAGTTCTTTCTATCTTGAGTTCCTAATTGTTCTTAAATTTGATTGTGTGTGGAACTACACTCTATTGTTACGGTGAGGGCACTTGATTCATGAAGGAAAGGTAATGCTTGACGTATGTGTTAGTGTAAATGAGCGGGTTATAAATAATGCGTGGTTCTTTTGAGTCAAGTTTTGAGGCTATGATGTTACGTTATTGTGATTAATCTATGTTAGATATTCTTGGTGTAATGAGTTTTTAGAGTTGTTTAAAATTGTCATGTCTATATGAAGTGTAGTTTTATTACTCGAGGATGAGCAATTGTTTAAGTGTGTGATGTTGATGGTAGACTATAATCTCGTATTTTATTCGCTTATTACAATCTAATTTGCTGCACTTTAATTAAGTTTGTGCTTTAATCGCTCGTGTTTTTCACTTATTGTGTATTTTATGCTTTGTAGGAGTGATTTCGAGTGATGTAGATGTTATGGACCTAATTTGAGCTATTTGGAGCTTTGAAGGGATTAAGCTAGGATAGCATTCGAGGGTCCAAAACACCGTTCTGATATCAAATAGTCAAGAAAAATCTGGACTACAAGAAAATAGTACAACCGGGGCGTGTGGCGCACCGCGCTTGTGTAAAATCCCTGCTGCCTATCAGAAATAACTCTCTGGATTTCCCTGCTAGTGCCCCGGATGGTGCGCAGGAGAAGGTGATTTTGTGTGGTCCCGACCCTACTTGGTATAAATACATTTAAAAATGTTATTTTGGGACTTTTGACACATCTAAGACCTACGGAGGCTAAGGACGAGGGTAGAGAAGCGAAAGCAAAAGGAATTCATCAGTCAATCCTCACTCAAGGCAAGAGTTTGGATCGTTTTATGTTTTTCTTTATAATTGTGATGAATTACTCCATATCTATGGAGTAGTTCTTTTTAGGGATTGATGGATTTGGTATATTGGTATTTGTTTGTGGATATTAACTCTAGTTTTTACGTATTAAATATTTTTGGGTGTTTTAATAGTTGCATCTATATTCACATGTTCATATAATCGAGAGAAGCATAACTTGTGATATTTTTTGCATTATCTTGTTAATTAAGTTCATTAATTCTCCTTGGAAATCGAAAGAGGCTAGTTAAATTATTGATTAAACCTATTTAGGAGGATAATCAAAAGAGGTTTTTCTAAAGACCAATCCATTACGAATTCGTGTGTATATTCACCCAGCTTAACTTAGTTCATATTGTGAGGTTGAGACTTAATCAAGAGAGGAGTTTCTACTAAACGTTTGAACTAATAATTGAGTGAATTTAAGAGACTCACTTGAACATTGGAAGTGAATTAACTAGGGTTAAATCCAGTCAATTATCTTGCACATATCCAATCAACCCCTATTTTCTCTTATTGATATCTTCCATGCTTACTATTGTTTGTTTGTCATTAGTCAATTAGCTCCAGATTCTTAGTTAATTTTAGTTTTTGTTCACATAATTCTCAACGGTTGATCATCTTGGATAACAATCTAGCTACAAGCTACAATAATATTGTTTAAACCCAATCCTTGTGGACACGATATTATATTATACTATATTCGACTAGTGCGTATATATAAGTGTATGTTTTAAGCTCTTCAATGGATGATGAAGAAGCTTCTTCAAACTCGCCCCAACCTCGGTTCCCATGGAAGATTGAGATAAGATGAGCCAAACCCCGTTTTTGCAATCTTATATGCTGCCCAGAGAACCTTCTTCGCGAACGTGGCATGTGCCTACATTCAAGAAACACAAAATCCATTCTAGTCCAAAACATTCTTCGTGAACGCAAAAGGAGGTCTACCAACGCAGTGTCTTACCAAACCAGACAATCACGAATGCAACACACCTCCACAAACGCGTAGGCCATTACTCCCAGGTCCATCTTCCCTTCCGCGATTGCGACACCCCTGCACGAACATGATGCTCCTAAGAACCACACCGTTGTGAACATGAGTCCTTCATCGTGAATGTGAAGAGAAAACTATCCTTCTTTCACGAACGCGATCTCCCTCACGCATTCGTGAAGAATAAAACCTGAACCAGGAAAAAAATAGCAAAACATCGAGAAATTATCTGAAACCACCTCGAAACTCACCGGAGGCCCCTGCGACTCTGTAATATCTCACCAACAAGTCCCATTACTAGGGAAGTCAGTCAAGAAGGCCCACCTATTCAGCACCATCGTCTTATTGGGGTGCACCAGGACATCCTTTATTTTAGTGTATTTGAGAGACCTCATACCATCCACCAGCTATTTAAGGCCTTTCCAGCGGGTATTCAGGTCCTTATGGTCAAACACAGGGTTAGTCATCTTCCACACCTAGAGGTTGCTATAAGTGTCGGGAGATTTGTCACATGACGAGATATTTTCCCAGGTTTCAGGGTAAGGTAGTGCATCAGGGCCAGTAGGGCTACCCGTCAATGATTATCGCAACAACTGCCGCACTAGCCGCCCGGCCTGACAGAGGCAGAGGGTCGGTGGGTAGGGGTCACCCTAGAGGTGGAGGCCAGGCAGGTGGCGCTCTAGCTAGGTGATATGATTTTCCATCCAGACCAGATGCAGTAGCCTCAAATGTCGTGATCACATGTATTATTTATGTCTACAGTAGGGATGCTTTTGTATTATTCGATCTAGGGTCTCAACATGACCGACTTTGAAGTCATCATAGGCATGGACTAGTTGTCTCTGTATCATTCCATTCTTTATTGACATGCCATAACTATTACCTTGGCGATACCAGAGTTCCTATAATAGAGTGGAGGGATTTGTCTATCAGTGCATCTAGTCGGGTTATCTCTTTCCTGAATGCTCGACACATGGTCTAGAAAGGTTATTTGGCTCATCTACTTATGTTCGGGATACTGCTATAGAGACTCCCACGATTGATTCAGTGCCCGTGGTGCGGGGGTTCTTCCGATATGTTTCCTTCTGATCTACTAGGCATGCCACCAGATCGTGATATCTATTTCTTATTGATTTGGCACCAAGTATCCAGCCTATCTCTATTCCACCATACCACATGGCTCCGAAGGAGATGAAAGAATAGCTTGCGCAGTTACTAGAGAAGGAGTTCGTCAGGTCAAGTGTCGCCTTGGGGTGCACCGGTTGTTTGTGAAAAAGAAGGATAGGACTATGCGGATGTGCATTGATTACCGCCATTTGAACAAGTTTACCATTAAGAACTAGTACCCGTTGCCGCGTGTAGATGATTTGTTTGATATGTTTCAAGGTGATAGAGTGTTCCCTAAGATTGACTTGTTATCTGGGTATCATAGTTAAAACTCTGTGCTTCACATGTTCTGAAGACGGCTTTCTGGACAAGATATGGCCATTATGAGTTCCTAGTGATGTCCTTCGGCTTGACCAATGCCCTAGAAGCGTTTATGGATTTGATGAACCGGGTATTCAGGCCATATATTGACTCATTTTTCATTATTTTCATTGATGACATATTGATCTACTCGCGTAGTATGGAGGCGCACGAGATGCATTTGAGAATCATGATTTATACCTTGCGGGAAAAGGACCTATATGCTATGTTCTCCAACAGCGTGTTCTGGTTAGATTCTGTGGCATTCTTGGGGCATATTGTGTCAGGCGAGGATATTAAGGTGGACCTAGGAGTTTGAGAATAGTTCATGCTCTAATGATCAGGAGGCATAATCTTTATAGGCTGTCATGTAAATTTTACACCAATCATCAAAGCCTGTAGCACTTGTTTAAGAAGATGAATCTTAATTTGAGGTAGCACATGTGTCTTGAGTTA